>JACCPG010009469.1:0-49874 GCA_016069955.1 Drepana arcuata | reverse complement strand
AAATCCACCTTGGGATTCCTAGAGAAATCTTTCGGATCGCTCTTGCATTCTTATCGTCAGGATCTTCGTATACACTTTACTAGCTAAGCTGACCAAGCTGATGGCTCTGTAGTTTGAGTAGTCCAATCGTGATCCCTTTCCTTTATAGAAAGGCACGATGACTGCTCGCCTCCAGTCGTCCGGAACATCACCCTTTTCCCAGCAAAGATTGCATAGCAAATAGATGACGTCCCAGACCGCTGGTCCACCGTACTTGATCATCTCAGCCGTAATCCCATCTATTCCCGCAGCTTTCCACATTTCAGACTTCTTATCGCACTTACAATCTCTCCCATACTTATTTTATCCGCTATAGGATCCTCGACAGATTCTGTTGGAGGCAGCTCTGTGAGTAGATCAGCGGCATCATCATCATACATATCTTTGTAAAATTCACTCCATCGCCTGAGGACGTCTGTTTCGTCAGTCAGTATGTTATTGTCCTTCGAGAAAATCACATTCATCCTACTACTAGCTGTAACACAATTTCTGGACTTCTTAACTTCCCTCCAAAAAAGTTTTGCATTGTCCCTGAAATTCTGTGACAGTTTTTCGTCTACAGTCATTTGGAACCTCTCACGCTTCTGAGCTATTATCTCTTTCGTACGATTTTTTTGCAGGCGGTATTTTCTTTCATCTTTTCTTTCATACTCTCACTTGAGCTGGACATAGCCAAAATGTCTTGCCTTGCATCCTTCTTCTTTTTAACTTCTTCTTTCACTTCATCATCCCACCAACTATCGCCATTTTTGGTTGTCCGCCCTTTCGAAATGCCACAAACCTCTTTCGCGGCGCATAATATGCTGGACTTAAGGAACTGCCAACAAACATCGACACTCTCAAACACATCTTTCGGTGGACAGGCTAGCTGTTCAGACACCCTTTCTTGATATCTGTCTCTAATAGCCGCATCTTGAAGCCTCCAGCTTCTGATGCGGTCTGCGACTGCAGAACAGGGACCCCCAGCGCGGGATCGCCAGCCCGCGAACAGACCCCTTATCCTAGTTATAACTAGGAAGTGGTCCGTTCCCAGGTCAGCTCCCCTATACACCCTGGTATCCATCACCTGTGTTCTGAGTCGCTGATCTATTAGAAACAGATCTATCATGCTTCGCTCATTTTTCCGTTCCCATGTATACTGATGAATCCTTTTGTGGTCGAACATGGTGTTCGCCACAAAAAGGTCTCTCTCCATGCATACATCTAATATCAGCTTGCCTGCCTCGTTCACTCTCTTATCACCATACTTGCTGAGTACTGCCTCGTAATCCTTACGGGCTGTCCCGACCCATCCATTCAGATCACCACAAATAATCAGCTTTTCATTCCCTTCTTTCGTCTCTAGAACATTACTCACACATTCCCAGAACTTATTCAGGTCGCAAGTGTCCGCTGAGGCCACCGGAGCATATACCGCGACCAAAAACAGTCGGGTAAGGCCTATTTTAAAGCGAGCCCAAATAAGTCTGGGGCTCACCGCATCATAACTTATCATACATTCTGCCAAGCGGCTGGATAGCAGAATTCCCACTCCCCGGCAGGCGTGCTCGGTGTTTGCCACTCCTGACCACAGCACTAAACTCCCGCCCGGGAGCTCGTCTACTCCACTACCCTTCCGCTTGGTTTCAGACAAGCACACAACATCTAACTCGCTCTCTGTCATAACATCGATCAATTCGTTCATCTTATCAGCCATGCCTCCTCTTACATTCCATACACCCATCCTACACTCCACACTCCACTTCCCGCCGTGAGGCACTCCGCGTGATGGGTGGCGGTCCCCATCGCCGCACTGTGCAGAATTTTTCGCACCAGCGGGGACGGACTGGTGCGCGTCGCCTCGGGGGCACGCCCTAATAGCCGTCCGGCCAATGCGCATCGAGTGGAATTGCAGCCCTCTGGGCTGGCAGGAATCGCGACGTGCACGCTTCCACTGTGATCCCCTATAATACCAATACCAAGCATACAAAATGCTTGGTTTTATTTTAAGGGTGAGTAAACCTTTTAGAAATGTGCAAACACTTTTTATTTTATTTAATTCTCTTGTTCGATCGCACCTAGAATATGCCTCAGTCTGCTGGAATCCACAATACAAAATATATATAAATCAAATTGAAAACATACAAAACAAATTCATTAAATATTTAAAATTCCGTTTTAAGCACGTAAATATTCGTGAGTATCAAAATCTTTCATTATCAAAGAAGAACTTGCCGTGATCAAGTATTTCTCTTTAAAATCCTTAATAATAATATTAATAGTTCTTACTTATTGAAGAAGATTAGTTTCTACTGTCCAAGTCGCAACACACGGAAACAATTCAGAAAATTGTTCCATATTCCTACATTCAAGACCAACCACGCTAAGAATTCATTCATCCCTCGAGCTTGCTGTTCTCATAATGTGCACTTCAACAGTGACCTGGACATGTTTGACAGAACCAGTTTGGGTAAATTTAAATATCATATTCTTAAAATATTGTCAGCATCATGAAATGTACATCTAGCATAATTGTGAAATACTGTTAAACAAACTGTTCTTCTTCTTCTGTTTACTGCTCTTTCGACCACATGCTCCACAGGAATTATGTTATCTGTGGACACTGTTTGTCTATGTATTAACTTTATTTTTAATTTATGTTCTTCTTTTTTTATGTGAGACTGTTTGTGTTCCTAAATAAAGTAAAAATAAAATAAAAATAAAACATTTTTTTTCAATAATGTGATATAATAATGTATCCTCACGCCTTCCCATAAAGTTCTACGAAGGGGTAGGCAGAAGTGTATAGGTAGTACACACACACCCACTTTCCGCCGTCCGTCGCCGTTGCTCAAGCACGACTATACATACATACGCCTTTGAATTGCTCCTCAAACGTATGCAGGTTTCCTTTCGATGTTTTCCTTCACCGTAAAGCTCGTGGTGTGACGTAATCACTGTATTTAAATTCAGAAAAACTCAATGGTACGCTCGGAATTCGAACTTGCGATCTTGGTATCGCAGGCTACTACTCGAACCACTCGGCCATCACGGCTGCATAACGCATTCTAGGCATGTAATTATCTCAAAACATATATTATTTTTATTAATGTGATATGAGCTGTACAAGGGTATTTAATCTATCACACACATACCAGATGTACAACCTTACATTATGAATATCTGCAGATAGTTATACTTACTGTTCGCGGAGTTAACGTCCGCGACGCGATGATAAGGACACAAAAATCGACTGTATGGTGAGGCATCTCGTATTTTGTTTGTAAATATGTACGTGCTTTGATTATTTTATAGGTTTATGTCCTACGTGGATGTTAAAATGCTCTGTTTTTACTAAATTGTTTTTTTATTCAACAAATCAGTTACTTATTGTCGCTATATACACGTTTTATAAGGCAATGTCCTCTCGATGCGTCTCTCTGGACATGATAAATGAAATAACTACAAATTTTGATGTGGTTGTCACCTTTAGTAACATATTTGCAATGGATGATATATAAGTTCATATATACAAATAGATAGAATCGGAGTGAACGGTATATATATATACCAATTTTTATTTTTGTCCGTCTTTCTGTCTGTCTGTTCCAGCTAGTCACTGAAACGGCTGAACCGATTTTATCGGGACTCTCACTGGCAGATAGCTGATCTAAAATTTTAGAAACTAAACAACAACTTTTTTGTTAATATCCACGCGGACGAAGTCGCGGGCACAGCTAGTTTGTTCTGAGTCATCGGGCGTGTTACTAGTAAGAACAATCACTTGATTTGTAGAATTTATGTAAACTATTATTTAGTTTCAAAGTATTTATGTGTTAAATGTAGCCTTTTGACTCTGGGTTTTGAACGACGTCATGGTTTTTGTTATGCAATTTTCGATTATATAACAAGTATGGAGTATTTTTTTGTAAGAGTTAACCTTTTGACACTATGTTTAGATAATTTACGCCGTTTAAAGCATTCCTGATGCTTATACTCACATCAGATATATAGAATACCTCAACATTTAAGCCGGCAATATTGGTGGCCGAATGGTTCGAGTCTGAGAGAGCTGTTTGCAACACAAATATTGCAATTTTAAAACCCTACTGTACCAATGAGTTTTTCTGAATTTAAGTACAGTGATTAATCACAGCCCGAGTCTTACAGGGAAGGACAACGACAGCTTTGAGAAGAAATATGTCGTCGTGCTTGAGAACCGGCGATCGACTCGCTATCTGTGACTTTGGCACCTAAAATATATCTCCGGCGGGAATTGGGTGTGTGGGTACTACTAATACCTCTGCCTGTCCCTTCGGGGCCCTAATTAATAAGAAGCGGCGACGACTAGCACGTTGGCATACGACTAGATAGTATATCTCTAGCGAAGAGGATGATTTCACACCTCCACTAACCGGAAGAGACCCTTGTGGAAGGGCGTGAATATTTAACATAAGAAATATGTTTTAGTGATAGCGTATTGCTGATGGGTTTATAAGTCACGTATTTGATGTCCGTGAAGTGACCTTAAAGTTGCGGAAGTAGACTCCGTGTTTATTGTAAATATATTGTGATACTGTATGACCCAAATTCACGAACCAACATTGAATCTTGCTCTTGACGCCTAAAATGTAATCTAACAACAACAAGGCATCCTTATCATATCTTAAGTTAGGGTTCCCTCTCCATCGTGTGAGTTATTGGCTTAGATAACATATACTGAATACTGAATAAAGTTGCCATACTAATATTAACGGTGAAGGAAAACGTCGAGAGGAAATATCGTCTCAAACGTATATAAAAACGGGATATGTTTGTGAAGAATTTCAAAGGCGTACGTATGATGGGTTTGAGGAACGGCGGTGGACTTTCAATTTGTCTCATCTTCCGTGAGAGGACGATATCTTTGTGTTTTTTCATTTATTTTAAAAGGATTACTAACTACTAGTATACATATGTACTTGCTTCTTTTGTAGACATTTGACCAACAATTACTTCGAAATGTAACTAAATTATAGGTTAGCACAACATTGTTCCTATACATGTGTTTCTACACCACCCTGCCATGCGGGGCCACTGTAGGAAAGAATGAATTTAAACACTACTTTTTTGTTTCCAAAACATCGAATTCATACATAACATATCACCACGCCGAGTACCTATAAGGATTGGCAGAGAGAGAAACGCGAAAGTCTTATTCAAATTTAAATAATCTAGTATACCTTACAAGCGACTCTTGGAACACTTATTTATTTATTTCTTTTCAGAAAAGTCTCAATTTATTATTATTTATTAATGAATGACACTTTGCTGATGCGTTCACTAAACATTAACTAATATTTATATCTGAATTACCCATATATTTTATCCTCACGCCTTCCCACAAGGGTCTCCGAAATTGTAGGCAGAAGTGTATAGGTAGTAGGTAGATATTATTTTATATTATATATTAGGTAGTGTTCGTTTGACCATTGAAGGATAACTGCCGGAAATAAGGTGAATGGAGCCATGTCGGCGTTGATGGGCAGTAAAAGTCTGAGCAAGAATGCTCGAGTTGCTGTCCACAACGCGATATTGGTACCTACCTTATTGTATGGCAGCGAATCCTGGGTATGTCAGAGAAAGTATGAAAATAGCTTGAATGTAGTCGAGATGCGATCTCTTCGAAAAATGTGCGGCGTAACGATATTAGATCGAATCCGCAATGAAGAGATTCGCCAATCAACTGGCGTGAATGAGGGCGTGATTGTAAAGACGAAGAAAGGCATGTTACGTTGGTTTGGACACATAGAAAGGATGAGTGAAGAAAGATTGACGAAACAGATATACAAAGCAAAAGTGTGTGCAAGAAGAGGCAGAGGAAGGCCACGTTCCAACTACCTGGATCAAATAGATCGGACTCTGAGGGACGGGAACGTTAAGAGTAATCGAAACCGACGAGCATGTATGAAGAGACTGATGAATGTGGACGAAGCAAAAGAGGTATGTAAGTCTAGAGAGAACCGTTTATTGGGGAAGCCATATGCTAAATATCATCCCGTTAGTACCTAAAGGAGCAGGGCAATAGTCACAATGAATATGAACACAACACCAGTGAAATTGGGAGATCAACCCATGGTCCATAATTTAAGAAAACTGAATTAGTTGTAATAAGATCAACATTTGCCATTGCAGCAATTTTTCTGTTCCAATGTTTATGTAATATTACTTATGAAATTAATTTTCAACATGAATACGTCAGAAAATACTGGTAATTCCCAGAATTATACATATAATAGGAGACTAACAGAATTGTCAACTTTTTGCTTAAATACAACAAGAAGCATGTATGTAGGTACGTTATAAGAAGGTTTATTTTGAAATACCAAACCTTACGTATATTGCTGATGTAAATGTGAGTATGTCTGTTTCGCCTTTATTTTAACTGTTTAACCGATGTAACCGTGAGATTTGAATAAACGTTTTTGTGCCCGTTAACCTTTTTGAACCTAAAATATATCTCTGGCGGAGAGTGGGTGTATAGGTACTACATTTTTGAACCCATCCAGGGTTCATCCAACCAGTGTACAAAATATTATAGCAAATATTGCCATTAAGAAAAATTATATCAAAAATTATTACAAAAGTTACAGTTTCTGCCAACTCCCCGGTCCCCCGCCTAAGTAAACTTCTTAATAAATGTAACACCCTGGATATTCACTTCGATAATGTAGCCAAGTTCCGTAAGCACTTACTGGATAAAAGACTACGTAATTAGCATAATATTTATTATCTACTTTAAAAGAACCCATGATGCTTTTGTAGTACATATGTACATGTTCTATGTAATAGATCCGTTCATTTTATCTTTGTATTTACTTTAATTGTACAGCTAGTAAGTACAACTTTGTAAACCTCGCACTATAAGCATGTGGTGTTTGCCTGTAAAAGGTTTGGCACATTAGCATAAGACCCTTAGATTAATATTATTTAACATAAGCTTTGTGTATAAACTGTTGGCAAACCTTAAATAAATAAATAAAAAAATATAAAAAAATATCAGTGTTACAAAATTACTATGTATGCAGATTAATTGTACTGTTTACGTAATTTTGTATACTTTAAAAACTCGAAAAGTTCTAAACCGATTTAGTTAAATTTTGACACAATATACAATTATATTTTTTCGCAACAACTTCAGAAATCATAAGACGACAATTGCCCTGTATAAAAATTCATCTTACCGAGAAAATCTACATTTATTCGAGTGGAGCCGCGGGAAAGGACTAATAATGATACGGGTGCATTGTAAACTATTAATAGGTACCTTTGTTTTTGTCATACTGACGATAATATACGGTTTTCTAATTTCATCAACTTTAAATATAAGACTATGTTTGTAACATTTGACCCCAGCTAGAATAGAAATTCATATTTAACACTCGACTCGTTTCGTTTCAATAAAAGGATCTAACGGTAGCAGTGGTAACATCTGACGAAGACATTGTTGTTTCATACTAATAAGGTGACTTACAAACTTGCGGTCCGCCTGATATTGCGGCTGCCATTGCCTATAGGTAGTTACAATACCAGGGGTAGCGGTCGTTGCGGTCCATGCCCAGCATCTAATGAGTCTTATTCTGGGAACTGGGATTGATAAAACATTTTAGTTTATTTATTTATTGTATTTATTTATTTATTATAAAACACTATACACTGCCATTACAGATACAGCCAATTCTAGTTCTAGTTGTTCTAGTATTCTAGTTGTTCAATAACAATTCACTGACGTAATGACTTATACTGTTATAGACAGTTAATTATTACGTTTTTAGGTTCATGTTAATTAGGATGTCCGGTCTGATATTTACTCTGATTAGTTGCACTTAATTTTAGACTATGTTTATTTGTGTGGAATTTTCTCAAGTGCTTTTTAACTATTATTAGAGCCGTGGTGGCCGAGTGATTCGAGCAGTTGCCTGCGACACAAAGGTAGCCAGTTCGGATCCCGACTGTACCAATGAGTTTTTTGAACTCAAGTACAGTGATTAGTCACATGAGCGAGCACGAAGCGAGCTGAACGGTGAGGGAAAACATCGAGAGGAAACCTGCATACGTCTGAGAAGAAATTCAAAGGCGTATGTATAGTCGTGCTGGAGTAACGGCGACGGACTCGCCATCTGTCAAGTTGGCGGACACCTATATGTCAGAGGTGTATAGTTACCTATACACCTCTGACTACCCCTTCGGGGACCCTTGTGGGAAGGCGTGAGGATATATTATTATGTATTATTATCATCCGGTCAAGAGTACCCTAAACCGAAGAGCATGTATGAAGAGAATAATGAAAGTGGACGAAGCGAAAGAAGTATGTAAGGATCGTAGCAAGTGGAAAGAAGTGGTCTCTGCCTACCCCTACGGGAAAGAGGCGTGATTATATGTATGTATGTCTTATTATCATTCATTTAGTTTTAGGTTAGTGCTGGAGTGTCAACAACTATTTAGCATCTATAATTTCGGATGACCTTTTCAGTTCTGCGTGCACAAAGTGCCACTTCCGTAGATGCTACTTTGTTGTATTAACACAAACGGGACTTAATTCATTGTTTTAATTAATTAATACCTCGGTGCGACCTCATATCGCACTTATATTCCATTGCGCAGACCGCTATCGCATCGGGAGTGTGACGTGTCGTTGTTAAAGCACAATAAAAGATACAAAGTGACGGTAGAAAAATAATATGAAGTGGGTATTCTATCTGATAGTGTTCATCTATATGTGTTATCGAGCAGGTATGTTGGGATTTCAAAAAGTTTATGTGAAAGTTATGGACGTTTTTGTGACAGTACTTATAAGCCATCTGGCAAAATGCGAGCGGTTCTGACAAGCAAAGTAGATATAAATATCGTTAAACTTTGTATTATACATAAATTTAAGAAAACAATTCAAGATAATTATTTATTAGACTAGCTGTCCCGCCCAGCTTCGCTCGGGTGAAAAAGTTAAATTGCCCGTAGCACGATCGCAGCGCCACCTATCGGGTCCAATTTAATATAGCCTATGTTACTCGTGGATAATGTAGCTTTCGAATGGTGAAAGAATTTTTAAAATCGGTCCAGTAGTTTTTGAGCCTATTCATTACAACCAAACAAACAAACAAACAAACAAAGTTTTCCTCTTTATAATATTAGTGTAGATGAGATTATTGATATAATTCTTTTTTATATAGACACATATCCAATGTTTATACAGAGTGTCTCAAAAAATAGATCAGTTGTCTTCTAGAAGTTGTAAGGTGCTGTGTAATTATCCTCATGACGAAGCAATAAACAAATAGCTCCAAAGATAATAAAACTACAACATTATTAATGGCAGTAAATACTCATTATAAAACATAGTTTTATCAAAAACTATTATTTTATTATTATTTTAACGTTATATATAAATTAAGAGATAAATAAATAAAAACGTAGTTAGATTCTACATGTACAACTTTATGGTTACAGTGGAAGCGAAAATGGGGTTAAAATAAGTATAGGAACAAGTAGGTACCTAATACAATCTTTAAAATTACTTACAATTAATTAAAACATACATACAATCTTATAGTTTATGGAGTTCAAGTATTAGAACCAAATGCCATATCAGTGGACCAAGTAACTTATGGTGAAGAGGGATATCTTGCGGTCGGTGCACGTAAGGTTCTTGCCTGTAAAGGGTCTTCCAAACATCAAAAGGTTAGTGGTGGGCTAAGACAGTTCTTGGTTTGATTTAAGTCATCAAGTTTATGAGAATAATGAAAGTGGACGAAGCGAAAGAAGTGTGTAAGGATACATACATACATACAAGAATAACCGAGCGACTTCCAAGTCAAATACAATATTATCAGAGACAGCATTAAGAATGCCAGCCATAGAATGAAAACAACAAAGAATAGAATGAAAAAGGTAAGTGACCGCTCTTGGCAGCTTATAGAAAAAAGACAAACATTAACCATACATATTTCTGTAGATAGATAGACAAGTGAAAGCAAAGATTATCGCCGCTATAATATGCGCGTAGTCCACGAGGCATTAGAAAAAAACAGCTCCTTAAGAACGGCCATCAGGGGTGTTGAAACAGGCAAATCCTGCATTAACAACTTGAAGGATAGTAATGGGGAGAAACAAAGCGATAGAGACAAAGTGCTTGCGATATGTACCGAAGTTTACCAGAATCTGTACTCAGGTGGTGATACACCAGCCTCAATACCCGAACCGACTACTGAAGCCTATTCATGTTCTAAATCTACTCCACTTATCACCGAATATGAAGTACACACAGCCCTTCGGAGTATGAAATATAGCAAGTTACCTGGAGCTTATAGGATTACCACCGATGCACTGAGATTACCATTATATTACAAGGCTGTACAATTTACTTATAAACTGGCTCATTCCCAGAAACTTTCTGCCATTCAGACATTATTCTCTTCTACAAAAAGAGGGATAAGTAAGATATAAGTAACTATCGCCGTCTTAGTTTAATTTTACACCTTTAAAAAGCCTTCATATAAGTGATTAGTCACACCACGAACTTAACGGTGAAGGAAAACATCTAGAGGAAACCTGCATACGTCTGAGAAGAAATTCAAAGGCGTATGTATAGTTGTGCCTGAGTAACGGCGTTGGACTCGCCATCTGTCACGTTGGCACCTAATATACTAAGAGAGGTAGGGCATAACGGGTTTCCCGTTCGAACTTGGAGCTGCCCGACTGGGGCAGGACCTCCACCTTATAGAAATCCGTAGCCAAATAACAAATTGTTTTGTGTTGTGTTCCCACGCGGTGAATAAGGTTTCCAGTAATGAGCTCCTTGGGGAGGGGAGAGGATTGTTACATTGTGTTGGAAGCAGAGGGATTAAACCCATTATGCTGCCAAGCCAACACAATGTAACTCTCCGAACATAGAGTAGCAACACGCGAGTGATACCCCTGGTGCTGCAAGCGTCCATAGGCGGCGGTAACCGCTTACCATCAGGCGGACTGCATGCTTGTTTGCCACCCAAGTGGTATAAAAAAAAATACCTCTGGCGGAAAGTGGGTGTGTGGGTACCTATACACCTAGGTATACAAATTTCATTTTCACATATATATATATAATAATAATAATAATAATAATAATATAATTTATTCAGTAACAAAGTTTGACATTAATTTTAACTATTGACCAGAGTCTCCTTTTAAGCATGAAATGCCTGTGTTTCAGAGGCCCTGCTCTTCTTAATTACTAGTACATTCACAGTAGTTACTAAGATGTTAATACAATTTGAGATATATATACGGAGTATTATACTATTTGAGATTATAGATACTAGCGGTGCATATTGAGTGTGTGTGTATATGTGTGTGTGTGTGTGTGTGTGTGTATATATATGTGTGTGTGTTTCTATGTGTGTATGTGTGTGTATATGTATATATGTGTGTATGTGTGTATATGTGTATATGTGTATATGTGTATGCGTGTGTTTCAAAAGGTGTGTATGAGTTTGTATGCCGTGCATGTAAAGGTTATTCTGGTTGTTGCTATAAGCTTTCAGTTTCATTATAGCTAAGTTTAAGAATCCACTCAGGAATGCACTTTTTCAATTCATAATGATGTTTTTCAAATATGTTTAGTTCCTTATTTAATGAGTTAAATAATTTTGCAGAAAGTGTTTTGTATTGAAAAGATGCAAATTTAGTTTTATTTGTTGGTACCGATGCAGCTCTATATTTTATCCTTTTGTGTTCGAAACTTCTATCTAGTGGTAGTGTTTTGTGTTATCTATGTGTGTTATATATCCTCACGCCTTCCCACAAGGGTCCCCGAAGGGGAAGGCAGAGGTGTGCGGGTAGTACCTACACACCCACTTTTCGCCAGAGATATATTTTAGGTGTCATCGTCACAGATGACGAGTCTACCGCCATTACTCCAGCACGACTATACATACGTCTTTGATTTTTTTTCCTAAACGCATGCAGGTATCCTTATCCTTCACGGTTAAGCTCGTAGTGTGACTAATCAATGTACTTAAGTGGAGAAACCTCATTGGTACAGTCGGAACTTGGGAATTGGTACAGTAGTAACTTACAATGTAGGTGTTGCAGGCAATACTCAAACCAAGCGGCTACCTCAGCTTAAATTTTTGCAAATCGGTTTTACGTTTTTGAGTATCTTCATTAGGTACAAACGTACAAACAAGGAAATCTCCCTTTATTTATATATGTCCAGATAACGTAACCACAAAATGTAAGTAACGGCTTTTTATTATATTATTTACAGTTAGAATGGCTTGATCCTTCAGATAATGTAATAAGGCGCTTGCCCCGGAATCGCCTCCATGTACAGGAACATCTAATTCAAGACGGTAAAAGAGGCACGGTTCCAGCGCTGTTCCTCACAATCAGTGAAGCCACCGTAGAGGACACTGGCTTTTACAAATGCAGGTCGGATGATAATGTGATGAGTGTTGAGCTCTGTGTTATTGGTAAGATCCGCTTCTCTCTACACACAGTTACTATATGCGTTCTGCGGTTTCACCCGTGTTTATAGTTTTATTCTAGAATTATACATATACTATGTGCTAAGCAAGCTAATACCTACCTCTGTGCCAAATTTAATCTAATTACGTATTATTAGCTAAAATAGAATAAAGTGTTTACCTGTTACGTGTTGTCTCTTTAATATCAATAGTCATTATTATGATTTAAGATGTATAAATGACGACCTTTATGCTATATATATTCAATAATATGAATGATAAAAATGATAATTCTTTGGAAATAAATCATTAATTAAGTTCAATAAACATCTGATGCGTACAAACAGATGTCCCATGGCCTATGAACTTAGAGAACCAGGGTGAAAGAACTTACAATAAAAAATAATATAAAACCCTTGTGGGAAGGCGGGAGGAATATCCTCCCGCCTTCCCCCCGGGTCCCCGAAGGGGTAGGCAGAGGTGTATAGGTAATACCCACACACCCACTTTCCGCCAGAGCTATATTAGGTAGTAGAGGTATATAAAAAAATAGAGAAGTGTATTATTAAAACTTTATTATACAGCACATTAATTATAACATTAAGTTATTAAGTACTTTACTTTGGATGTAAGAGTTACGCAATATATAATTAAAGCACATTGCTTGTTTTCGTTCTATTTTTAAACTTTGATAGGTATAATTATTTAAATATGTGAACATATTGAAAAAGTCTTGGGCTTCGTGACTAGTGCTTAAATATTTATTGAAGAGTGCATGACGTCTTATACTTCTGTCCATTTTAAACGTAATAGTACCTCAGGGTTAAAAGTACCTAAAGGTTTGGGTAAAGAAGCTCATCTACATTGTGGTATTGTAGCGTACGTACGGATACGTATACCTATGCGAAGCGTTGCCTTTTATTCTAATGACCTTAAAATATTATACTCATTGGAATAAAAGGATCGGATCATACCAGAACTAATAAGTTCTGGTATGATCCGATTTGATCTGTAACTGTAGGTTTAAGTACTCCTCGAGTTCACCGATACGCATCTTGAATCGTTGTATTTCATGCAAGTCTAATATTTTGCTCATTGTTTATAATTTTTTTTTTTCTCATTTTTGCTCATTATAAGAAATTTACTCTAATAACTGCGTACGTGCCAAATATTTTTGCTTACGGAGAAATTAGAAATGATAAGCCAAATGATTCGGAATTTGTTCCGTTGCAAGACTATATCTGTGCCTGCATGATAATAAAAAGATGTCTTCTCATACCACTTACCTAGTCCAGTCACACCTTAAGCCGTGGTACGAGCCCCAAGGCTGTGCACTCAGGAAAAAGGTATATAATAAAAACAAAATAAAAATGGCAGTAAGGAATACATTTTTCTGACTCCCATGCCAGAGGGAATGCCGAATATTATAGTAAAAAGTATTTAAAAATTGCCTGGCTAAAGACCTTTTAGTTTCGTAATTGTTCGGTTAAGCAGATAACGTTCCCGGAGTTCACGCTATTACAATAAAGAAATCTTCCCATAACAATGTGAAAATAATAATTACTTTTTAGCAAATACTAAGACTGTATACGTTATACAATATTCGAATGCAATGCATTATTGCAGAACCATCAAAATTTGTAAACACACCACTCGAAGTAACCGTGGATCTTGGGAGATCTATAACCCTTACTTGCCAAGCTAAGGGGACACCTGAACCCAGGTTGCAATGGACAAGAAACGGGCTAATTGTTACAGGTGCCTATCTTCTCAATACTTCTGCGAGAACCTCAATTCATGAGTTTTATTAGTAATTTTCTTGTTGTCAATGTATGAGAGGAAGACAAATTTGTTTTTTTTTCCATTTCTTGCACATACCTTGTCATACGTTTCTGAATCTCGTTCAGAAGAACTTATTGTGTGAACGTGGTAATGTCACTACCCTTCCGCTGACAGGGGTTCGGAACATTTGCTTAAGTTGAATTTTATTATACACAATGTACCTATTTAGTAATGTCTTTAAGTTTATATTTCTTAATTATAGAAAAATGGAAAACATAATTTATAGTTTCCATAGATAATATTTTACACATATAACATAATACCATATCATACCGCATAGATCCGCATACATACCGCATACCGCATACATCATACCATACCACAAGATAACACTTCAGACATTAAATATACATACCTACTCAATTCTTAATAAATATTATTTGAAACAATGTTTAAATCTGCATGTCTATGTAAGATAAATTGTATAATGAATGAGATGAAATACAATAAATACATCCATCAATATCTATTACAGATGACGGCAATTCGACAAAATATCGAGTCATGACGAAATATAATAGTCAAGATTTCGAAGGCTTACTAACAATTATGCATCTCAAAGCCGAAGACAGTGGTATATACAGCTGCGAAAGTACACAAGAGAGTCCTTCATTGGAATTCTGTTCCACTTCCCAGGCCTTGAATATTACACTGCACGTCAGCTGTAAGAGTATTATATTTTGATATATTAACGGTGATAACTGAATGCTTCTAGAATGTTACAGTGAAAGAATTAAATTGAACAAAGAAGTTAGTGCTGTCTTGTATTCTTTGCGTGTTTGGAACATATCATGAGTCATGCTAATATGATTTAATATTTTGAGAACATATTTTTTGTCATATTTAATATCCCGTTTACAAAGACGTTAATTAATTAAATTTCAAGTGTGCGAAAGAGACCCACGTATATGACGCCTGTTAGTCTGCCCCTTTCACATTATCAATAATTATGGCAATATCACGTAAGATCTTGCTGACTTTCAATTGTTATTCGAACATGGCTAATTCAAAAATTACCGCGTTACCTACTACAGGAATAATAAAATCATTATTTTCTTTGATATATGTAGAACTATTGTATTGTACGTGTGTTTATGAATTCATTGCGTTAATCAACGCAATAATACAACTGACGTCCTTGGGTCACAATATCGTAATCGCATTTTATATTGTTTTTCAGATGGGCCTATATTTGAAAATGGCAACGAAACGAAGTTCGTTTATGGAAAAAATAGCCAAGAGTATGTATTACATATATTTCAGCATTACTATTATCTGAATTTATTCAATATCATAGATAAATAAATAGAGAGTCCTAGTGGCCGAGTGGTTTCTGAAACGTCTAGAGTCGAAAGTCTATTAGAATAGAAGAACTGCAGGTACTCGACTCTATGCCTATAAAATTGTACACATATATACTAAGGCACAAAAAAGGAAGCATATAAAAATAAACAAGAATAATAATAAAAATATACTTATAATAAAGAAATACATTCTAAGTTGACAATTTCTTTACCCTATTTTCGCTTAAAACTGCTGTACTGTCATATTTTCTGAGATACCTGTATATATATATTTTCTGAGACTCATATCCTCACGCCTTCCCACAAGGGTCCCCGAAGGGGTAGGCAGAGGTGTATAGGTAATACCCACACACCCACTTTCCGCCAGAGGTATATTAGGTGCCAAGGTGACAGATGGCGAGTCCATCGCCGTTACTCCAGCACGACTATACATACGCCTTTGAATTTCTTCTCAGACGTATGCAGGTTTCCTCTCGATGTTTTCCTTCACCGTTAAGCTCGTGGTGTGACTAATCACTGTACTTAAGTTCAGAAAAACTCATTGTTACAGTCAGGATTCGAACTTGCGACCTTTGCGTCGCAGGCAACTGCTCAAACCACTCGGCCACCACGGCTCTTTTCTGAGACACTTGGATATATATATAATAATATAATAAATAATATAAATAATAATATATCCTCACGCCTTCCCACAAGGGTCCCTGAAGGGGTAGGCAGAGGTGTATAGGTAATACCCACACAACCACTTTCCGCCAGAGGTATATTAGGTGCCAACGTGACAGATGGCGAGTCCATCGCCGTTACTCAAGCACGACTATACATACGCCTTTGAATTTCTACTCAGACGCATGCAGGTTTCCTCTCGATGTTTTCCTTCACCGTAAAGCTCGTGGTGTGACTAATCACTGTACTTAAGTTCAGAAAAACTCATTGCGACCTCAAACTTGCGACCTTTGCGTCGCAGGCAACTGCTCGAACCACTCGGCCACCACGGCTCTTATATATTTTTTTGGGTATATATTATAAGTTGAGAAACAGGGAAAGTTTAACGTAAAGTGTAATGATGCATGCCTTTTCAGAGTCGGCTTAGTGTGTTCCGCTAGTGCGTTCCCGGAACCTGAATACAGATGGTTCCGAGATCTTGGGGACAGCTTGTATGAATATGATCAGAAACACATTACTGTGTCTAAAGACGAGAATGAGGCTGTGCTGCTGGTGACAGCATCTCCGGCTACGTTTGGACAGAGATATATATGTAAGGCAATTAATGACAGAGGAGTTGCTGAGAAGTCATTTGTTTTGCTGAAAATTGAGAAGCCGTGGACACCGAGCGAGGTGCGTTATTCCAGTTTCTATAAGGGTCCCTGAAGGCAGAAGTGTGTAGTACCCACACAGTAGATATATTTTAAGTGCTAGCGTGACAGATGGCGGGTCCATGACCCTTTCTCAAACACAACAGCAAAAATATACGTCTTTGAATTTCTTCTCAAAAGTATGCAGGCTTCCTCTCGATTTTTTCCTTCACCGTAAACAACTCATGGTGTGACTAATCACTGTACTTAAGTTTCGAAAGTGTGAAACTCATTGGAACAATTGGGATACTTGCAATATTTGTTTTCAGATGACTTGAACCACTCGGCCATCACGACTTTTTATCTTTCATAGATTTTATTTTTCAGGTAACTCTATACGATTCAACCTTGTCTAGTATACAGCTCAATGTGACGTGGAATGAAGGAATGGTTTATCCAATTGATGGTAATTACTTTGTAATAACTGCTCATTCTTATTTTGCCAAGCTGCCAAGCCAGCTTATGCCAAGCTACTTACTCACGATTATACATATAATTTCGCCGAGTCCGGTAGGCAGAGAAAGTAGAGCGCTAGATCTCTTTAGACTTATATTCTTCTTACGCTTTGTCTAAATTTATGAGTTTTTTATACCAAGGTTTCGAGTACCAAAGCAATTGGAGCGTGTCCGAGGAGTTCAGCAACGTCAAGAAGGCAAACTTTTGCCTTTGCGGTCTTGTACCGATGACGCTCATCGTCCTGCTGAAGAAAATTTTATGGATGGACGAAGGATCCCTGTTTAAAATTCGTGTTACGTGACTGGGACAGTTCTATTATTGAAGAGTTTCTCTTTGTGGTCGTTATAAATTATAGCTTGAAGCGATAGCTAAAATTATCATTGATGAAATGTTTTCGTTTCAGGTTTCGAAGTTCAATACTTGATCGTTTTTGAAAATTCACACAAGAGCGGACCAGAATGGAAAAGGGGGAAATTATTTTTTATTGAATTGAATGAAGATGAACAAAATCCTGAAGTTGGAGGTAAGTGCTTGAATGACATGTGTGTTACTTAAGCGATTGTTCAGGTGCTCAACTGAGATTAGGCATGTTTACCTTCTAATTCATTCAATTCTAAGTCTGATATATTCTTATTGTATGGTTAGTCTTAGTGTATATTCATAAGCGTGTAGTTTCTGAAATTAAGATAAAAAAATAGTTTTGCCATGGCAGCTTAGGAAAGGTTTAATACATAAGTTTAATTCATAATACAAATTTGATAAATATCCGTTTCTATTCGTCCGTGATGCATGGAAATTGCGACACATTCGAACATTCTACAAGGAATGGTTGTCCAGGCAGATGCGAAACCTGTTCGTTCAGTGTGTTGCTAGCTCGGCAAATCCACCATATAAAGAGTTGGCTGCGATGTATCTGCTATTGCCAGCTCCTGTAGGCTATGGTAACCATATTTTGTAAATGTCTGACCATATCCTGTTGATATTATACATTTGATAATTTGTGAGCATGTTTGATACTCAATCACGCCAAAAAGCCAAAACGGAGTTGGATGAAGATTGATGTTTTTGACTCGTGCGATTTATAGATTTATAGATAATGTATTATTCCCGACAAAATCTATCAATGAAATCAATTTTACGCGTGACACAGTAAATCCAACACAATCGGACACTTACAGGTTTATCGAAACTAGTGACGATCCGAGATTTAGAAGAGGAGACCGAGTACTGGCTGAGGCTACGGGCTACCAATGGTGCGGGTGAGTCGCCCTGGTCTGAAGCAATCACTGTGTCAACTGCAGCTAAACTGGAAGAAACTGACTCTACTGAGCAAACAACGTCGAACTCTGAACCAGATTTCCCTAACGCTACGTTCTATGGAATTTTCTTCGGTGTCGGTATTTTAGTAGTCGCTGTTGTCTGCATGTTTGCGATGAGACTTGTCTAAATGAAGGTTGTAATACTTAAGAAAATTTAAGACAATACAAATACAATGATTGTCTTCAAACAAGTGTTAAAGATTTGATGATATGTATAATTTGCAGAGATCTGAATTTAATATAAGATTTTTTATCGAAATGCTAAAATGCTCATCAACAATTTTCCTTAGTTGCAGGCGTCTATTATGTGGCGGTAATCGCTTATGATGGTGTGGGAAGCGTTTTATTTGCCACCTTAACGACATAAAATAATAGCTTTGGAAAAATTATATAATAAATAAACATGTTTGCCTGTGGAATATCCGTACGCTTTTTCTTTACGACCATTAGTTGGTGCTAACAGTACATTGCTTCTGGTGGAGAAGAAGTTTGGACCACCTTTCCACCTTCGTAATATAAACAATAAGGCTCCTGTAGCAAAAAATTTGCAAATGCTTGCTTTCAAGAAAAATATAGATATACAAGATGAGCTAGGCGTCGGATTCTTGTCTTATTTGTATAGAGCTCCGTTGAACCATAAAACCACAAAAGGTGAATCCTTTGCAACCTCATCCCTACAACGACACGTGCGACCTAGATCCTTTAGGGGGTTATAGTTTCTTTGAATATGAAAAACCATATACCTTTTTAGTAGTAGTAGTTAGTAGTAGTAGTTAGTAGTAGTTTAGTATTTGACGCTTATGTACTTACATACATACATATCATCATGCCAAGTCCCAAACGGGGTAGGCAGAGAGTATAGAGCGCCAGTTCTCTCTAGACTTACATACCTCTTTCGCTTCGTCCACATTCACCAGTCTCTTCATACATGTTCGTCGGTTTCGAGTACTCTTAACGTTCCCGTGCTTGAGAGTCCGATCTATTTGATCCAGGTAGTTGGAACGTGGCCTTCCTCTGCCTCTTCTATTTTTGCTATGTACTTATGCGTCAAATTAATCAATTGGCCTTATAAAGCAAAATAAAACAATTCAAAGGTGTATAATAATGGGTAAAATTTTGTCTTAAAAAGTTTTGTACCCTTGAACTTTCAAGTAAGTTATTTCTCGGAATTCTGACATTTCTCTCATATATATATCCTGGGATATGAAGGTATGGCGTTTCATCGTCTAATCCGTCGGTAATGATTGAAACTACAAACCTTGAATGCTTTACATGACGGCTTTAATTGAAAGAAAAAAAACAAGGTTTATTTTATAAATTGTTTTTATTGGAGGCTGAAACACCAGTGTATGTAACGAAATGGTGAGTATGTAGTTTAAATTAAAATGATTATGTAACATTTAGTTTGGTAAAGATACATAAAATAGACAATACTTAACCATGATATTGCCGTAAGAGTGCAAAAGTGACAAACGTATATGACGAATGTTTATCTGTTATTGGCTCTTAAAGGCAGTAAGTACCAAATCATGGTTTGGCATATCTGACTATCACCACTTGCCTGTCACAAACCACTATAGACATGCTCGAAAACAATAATTGCAGCTATTACCAACTATTATAGGTATACCGTTTTATAAACCATGTAATTACCAATTCATAAAGTGTTACATTACAAATATTCAGAGTTTGTATGGATCTTCTAGATCATAATAAAATCGTCCTATAGCTAATCGCTTTAAGCTACGGGCTTCAGTGATGTGTATGTGCATATCTCATACAGATTTCATTTCTTTAAAAGGGGTAGGTATACCCTACCCCTACGACATGGATTTCTACTTCCTGATAAATACAAATGATAGATAATGTCGAACAGAAAAACTGAAGACATTTACTAGGTACTAAGATCAAATCGGTCATCTTTTGAGTATTCATAATAGCCGCATTTAAATATATATATTACAAGAACATATAAAAGGAATATAATTTTTTATGTGTATAGGTATGATTAATAAATAAATAAAAATATTCCTTGTATAACATGCTGATCTTATTACATCCCGTGGTCATCTGGTGCGAAAAGAGCTAATAAATTACACGATACTAAATACTAAAAAGATAAAAATTATGCGTCCAAATGACCCTCAAAATACGATTGAATCATCCTTCCTTCATGTAGTTTTATACAATGCAATAATTGAGATTTTCATTCGTTTAGTCCTTCAAACTGCGTATCAATTTTAGCCACAAACGGAGCTAAGAACGAATAAATATATATATATATGGTTTAACAGTCAACATAATAATAGGATAGATGTTTAGTACCTGCAAGTATATTGTCACAGTTCAACTAGAATTAAAAATATTAAAAATAACCCCTTATCCTAAAAATAATCACAATAACTTAATATGACTACTGCATAATATACCACTACTTACTCATTGTTTACAGAGTATGAAATGGATCTTATCCGACCTGAACCAGTATCAGTATCCAGTGTTATCATTTTAGGTACAAATTTCAAATCAATGCCAATATTTACAAATATCACCAAAATCATTACAAATCATTAAACCATAATGTTGATAATTATGCGATAAATACACGCTTCGATTAGTCCGGTTGAGACATTAATATAAATTAATGTCATTCGGACTTATGTTTTTCTTGTGAGTTCCCTCGGTACAATATTCTTTGAAGTATTTATTTTAAACACGATTTTTTTTAATATCTTTACTGAAATGTGTACTCGTAGCAGAAAAAAACATTTAATTAAAAAAATCTTATTAAAAATCTAAAAGAATATTTAAAATTAGACTGATATTTCTGGAATAAGCAGTTTTTAATAAGAGCAATGTAAATCTTAGTGTCAAAATTTACACGTATTGTATATATATTAAAAGAAATAGTATTAATAGTATATATATATATATATTTTACAATAATTTATAATTAAACAAAAACTATATGCATTTAATTTACAAGCTTGAAGTATAAACTGAGCTTCAATGATTTCTCATTATTTTTAATTACTGTACCCACAATGAAAAGCTTCCGAATAGAGGTATTTTCTTACTCAAATTATTTTCTTGAATGATTGGTAAATAAACAAAAGATTTTTCACATTAAAAAGCACATCTTAGAGTTTTTGGACGCAATATGAATATTAATTATTAAAATCTTTGCGTCTTATAGTTTATATTAAATCATAAACTTTTATCATTATTAGAAATACGTTAGCGAAGTTAGTTGAAGTCTATTAGTACTATATATGACATGTAGCTCAATCTGAAAGCACCTAAAATATAAAAAAATTTAATGCGATAAATATTTTAAGCATATTTGCATGTAATGGTTGTGTTTGAAATAAAATAATTATAATCAAATTTTATATCTTAAGAATGCCAGCTGAGAGAACGGTATAACACGAGATGCTATTTAAACTTTATAATATGAATAATGTTAACATACATATAAGTATGCAATAAAATGTAACAATACTTAATTCAACAATAGCTTCAGACCATTCTCAATGATTACTTGATGATAGAATTGAACTCTTAATTAGGTACATAAAACCTCTTTATAATAGACAATTATTTTCATTTAAGTAAATACATTTATCTATCTACATTTTAACGTGGAATGTTATTAGGGTAACATTATTCGCTTATAGAAACTAATTGTCTTAAAAATATGTAGATAGGTATTATATAAGGGAATCGGTAGTTTGGCAAATTAAACCGTTTTAATCAATAAATATCATTCTATATCAACATTTTTCATACATAAGTAAATTAACCGAAATAAAAAACATAGCTTTTAAATTAGTTATTCATTTATAAATTGTATACTATTTATATTCTAAAAGCGCACAATTGTGTTTTTATTTTTAATAGAACATGACATAAAAGTAATCAGAGCGAAAAAAATAGCCCACATTAAGAAGCCTAACCCATTCGAATTCAGAGAACAAGTATGATAGCCCAGAGAGTGAGTGCAAGGGAAGCAATGGCATGCGCAGCCGCAGCAGTTGTGGCGATTTTGTCTTCTTCGATGGTGACGAATTCTGAGCTTCCGGCCGCGTTGCGTGTGCAGATACGAGCGTGGAATGTTGTAGAGTTGGAGAGTGGACCCACCGAGAATAATGTGTCTGGAATTAAAGTTAAACAACTGTTTGTAAGATTGTTGATGCTACCAATAAAAAAAAACTAATTGTAACTGTAACGATCCCATAGAACGACCATGAAACAGTGACTTGATCCTGAATAACTAGTAATCCTTGTGAATTCGTAATTTTCCACATATTAGGCACGACTTCTTTTTCTTCTTCGAGTAGTTATGTGTTAAGGAAGTTTGCTGGTGTATTAAGAAAATCATGGATTCTAAGCGCGATACGATAAAACGCAAACTGTTTTTGTGTTGTCTGGTGGGATGGTTGAAATTTCGATGCTGTAGGTTCACGGACTTTCTTGAAATCTTAGGTGGTGTTCTGATTTCTAACCTCAAATTAGATAGTGTATTTGCTTGAAGGTTCCTGATTGCGGTAGCCTATACAGTGAGAAATCGACTCACAGAACTAATTATTTCACTAGTTTTTTAGTGAGCTTTTCAATTTATAAAAATAAGAAGTTTGAACAACTCACCTTCAGGATCCACGATGTCAACTTCAAACTCTTGTGAATTGTCCCATTCAGCAGGATATTCCGCTATCAAAGGTACCAATTGAAAGGTATATCCTGTGAAAGGACAGATGTTTAGGGAATACGATAATTTTTTTTTTTTTCTTTTTTTATACCACTTGGGTGGCAAACAAGCATGCGGTCCGCCTGATGGTAAGCGGTTACCGCCGCCTATGGACGCTTGCAATACCAGGGGTATCACTCGCGCGTTGCCGACCCTGCAGGAATCTTTTCACACCCTTCTTGAAGAACTCCATGCTGTACTCTCCAGGGAAAACCTCAACGGGGAGCTCATTCCACAGCCTGAGCGTTCGCGGAAGAAAACTCCTTTGGAAGCGCACAGTGCGAGACCTTTGTGGTTGGTTCCAAGGTATGGGGATGAATTCCCGTCGATGGCGAGAGGTGCGGTGGTAGAAGGTGGAAGTGGGCATCATGTCGAACAATTCTGCTGAACACTCCCCGTTATACAAGCGGTAGAACACACACAGGGAGGCAAAGTCTCTCCTCAGACTTAGTGATTCCAAGCCGCTTGTGAGCAAAGGATCATCGACAATTCCAGCGGCGCGTTTCTGAACCGCGTCAAAAGGCCCAGGTGGCTGGTACCAGGTAGCTGGTATCCAGGGGCTCCAGCCCACAGGTGGCAGCAGTACTCCATATGTGGCCGAACTTGCGACTTATAAAGTTGCAGCCTTTGTGAAGATGTGAAGTACTGCTTAGCTCTGTTGAGCACACCGAGCTTCCTCGACGCCAGCTTAGCCTTGTCCTCTAAATGACCACGGAACTGAACGTCGCTGGAAATATCGACCCCAAGGATCCTAATGCTCTCCGAGATGTTCAGGGGAGTGTTCTGGAATTGTGGAGCCACAGCGAATGGAGTTTAAGTTTAATAAATATGGGTCGACGTGTCAGCATTTTTGTAAATACATATGTACCTATATATCCTTACATCAAACAAGGGTCCACAAAGGGCTAGGCAAAGCTGAACTATTCCCTCTTTTCGCTGGGGTTCTATTTAGGTACCAAAGTGATAAAAGGATCCGTGGCCGTCCGTCTTATAAAATTCTTCTCAAACGTATTTTGGTTCCCTCGCAGAACTTTCCTTCTCTGTAAAATTCGTAGTGAAATATATCACTGTACTGTGGTTCAGAAAAAAAAACATTTGTAAAGACCCCCGGGATTCAAATCTACGATTTTTGTTTCGTCTCTCTATTTAATACTACCACCACTACTGTTTGAGAAATTAAAAAAAAGTTACTCAAAACTACTGTACTGGCTCTTTGAGTATTGCATTTGGGTTGTCCATAAGATGTTGTTACCAAGAACGGTGAGATTCTTAGGGTCCGGAGAAATATCTTCGTCTGCATTGAAGTTGCATTCCGTGCATGTCACGTTGAATATGATATGGCTCGCGTTAGCTTGAACAAAGCTAACCTGTTCGGGTAAAATTATACGTATTAATTTCACGTCACATACATACAATAATAACTGATTTTAAATCAAAGACAAAGGAGAGTAAGTTAATATATTCTCCTTTTTAAAAAAACTATTTCTCTAAAACTTATGCTATTATTTACTTCAGAATTGATGATGTACCAAACAGAAATCCACACAATAACTTTTTTGTTAGCGAAATTATCGCATAAAAAAAATACGCAATCGTTTACAAAACCTATTTGGAAGTCAATTATGAAGGAGATTGAGTATTTTTATGCTATATCTTGTCCAATTACGAAATCAGGCAAAGAGATCTTTATTAAAATTTTCTACACGTACATTTTCTTCTCGAAATTTGAAATAGCAAATATGGTCAAGAAATAATTGTTACAAAGATAAAATAGTAACACTGGAGTGGAATACTGACGTAGTCAGGTGGTGGTGGAGGCGTCCCAGGATTGACGTGGAATACTATGGACTCGGAGCCACGGCTGTTGTTAGCCGAGCACTTGTACTCGCCCATGTAGCTTTTGTCGTACAACCGGAGCTCCAGAACCGAGCTGGTCCCGTCGGGAGACGTAAACACCTGATAGGCATATTGCATTACAATTAAATTTAAAAAATCCTCACGCCTTCCCACAAGGGTCCCCGAAGGGGTAGGCAGAGGTGTATAGGTAATACCCCACACCCACTTTTCGCCAGAGGTATATTAGGTGCCAACGTGACAGATGGCGAGTCCATCGCTGTTACTCAAGCACGACTATAGATACGCCTTTTGAATTTCTTCTCAGACGTATGCAGGTTTCCTCTCGATGTTTTCCTTCACCGTTGCGACCCTTACGTCGTAGGCAACTGCTCGAACCGCTGGGCCACCACGGCTACAATTAAATTATGTTGTAGGTATTTAACAGCCTATAAAAATCCTCGCTTCATACTTAGCAAATTCACACGTAGTAATTTTTACAGTAAGAAGTTGTACTAAAATCATAGTCATACTCCTTCATATTATGTTAGCGGTTAAAAATGTACCGCTAAAATTTTTCTGAACGTTATGTTAATTAACAATTCAATTACATAAAAAACTGTATATAAGCACTTATTAATATCAACTACTACTATGACTTAATTATTAAATCTACACATAATAAGGTTTCCAGACAGAGATTTATTACCAAAAAATTTACGGAAATATTTTTTGGTGTCAACGTGACAGATACTGTTGGTATCTATCACCATCACATACTGTTCTTTTAATTTACTGTAAAATTTGCGGTGATACATGGTCACTAGACAGTTGTGATTAATAGTTTCATTAAAACCGACAAATTAAAAACCATGGGTCACCACTATTCTAAGATGAAATTAAAAATTACCTTATTTTTAATTAGAATGATGTATACAAAGGCAGCCTCATAGCAGAATATAAACTTAGCACAATATACTATTATATATTAAAAATAGAAGGTGAGTGTCAAGGAGGGAGAGAATTAAACACAAACCCAATTTTTATCAGATTTTACAGTGGATTTTAATAAAATGGTAAACATTTTATAGAAACATAATCTTCCTGTAATCATCCGTAGATTTTAAGGGCCTCTGTCGTATTTATTTACACAGGGGTTTCAATGTTAGCCTTTGAAGCGAATACAAAGCGAAAGATTCAGCAGTCATTTATCGGGTATTTGGATACTGTTAAATTGGTATCTGGATTGATATGTATTACCAACTGTTCCACTCGCGTAAATTGAATTACATGAGGATTTAATTCTTTGTGCGGACCATGATATATATATATATATAAGCAATAAAATAATCATATATGTACATATATTATTCCTCTTAATATCAGCTATCTGGCAGTTAAAGTCTCGTCAATATTGGTTGAGCCGTTTCGAAGTTCAGTCGGGACAGACAGATAGGGAGACACACAGATAAACGTATATGTCTGATATTTTTAAGTAATTAAGTACCGTAAATATTTCTTATTATATGAAAACAGATGTAGTATGGCAGGCAGGCAGAGGTGGGGTAAATACTAAGACACTTACAGATTCAGAGTCTACGATGTCGCTGTCAAAACCATTATTTCGCCTGACCCAGCGGTAGGTCGGTGGTGGATTGGCTATGGCACTGCACGTTATATTCTTACTGGAACATTATACACAATTACGATATACATAGATGATGACAAAAAACTTTGGATGTGGTATGTATATAATATTTTTAATATCAATAAGTGCACAGTATCGACATAATTATACGTCTAAAGGAACCTAGATGACATGGTGCTACTTTTTATAAGCCACGCGTCCCCGCAAGTTTCCACGAAGGGGTAGTCAGAGGTGTATTTATAGGTTATGTATGTTTTAGGTGCCAATGTGACAGATGGCGAGTCTGTCGCCGTTACTTAAGCACGACTTGTGCTTTTATTTATAGCTTTTATAAAGAGGTTTCCTCTCGATTTTTTCCTTCACCGTAAAGCTCGCGGTGTGACTAATCACTGTACTTAAGTTCAGAAAATCCCACTGGTACAGTCGGGATTCGAACTTGCGATCTTTGTGTCGCAGGCAACTACTCGAACCGCCCGGCCACCACGGCTATTAATTCATTATATTCTCTAATTTTATCCATCTAGCCTATATTTAGGAACTGGGTAAAGTTACTTTAATATGAACTTTTACATAGACAATTTTACTAAGGTTTTATCTATCAGTATTTTTCTTACATGAAGATGAGAGAGTCATGAATAAGCCTTCACATGAGGGACCAATGTGATGGATGGCGAGTCCGTCGCTGTTTCTCAAGCAAGACCTTACCTTGAATTTCTACTCAAACCTATATAAGATTCTACCCGATGTTCACGGTAAAGCTCGTGGTGTAATGAACCACTGTACTTAACATTTAGATATATGACTTATAGGTATATTATACAGTGTGGGTTTAAAGTTGCAATGCTTGCGTTGTCCGTCGACTATTCAAAACATTCGGCCACTACGGCTGACAACACAGCTCTCTTGGCTCTATGTAAGGAAATAAACTTACGTGGAATTAATAATTGCGTAAACTTCCTCAGTCTTATATTTGGATGTATAGAGTGCCTGTGTGAAGCTGTTGTACAATATTGGTTTATCTGAAATTCAGAAATACGGCAACTCATTGAAATTTGAACTTTAAATAGCTACGGGTAAGTAGTTATTTATTAATATTTTAAATTAAATATACAAATCATTACGCCGAATCCCTAATGGAGTTAGCAGAGGGATTAAGAGCTACCAAATTAAGCCTATACCTAGGGAAATGTTAACCATAAGATTTCTTTTTACCTCCTTGGGGCTAACTATTCAGATGTTAAGATAAACGCATTTTCAAATATACCGAAACATACATACATACATACATATCATCACGCCAAGTCCCTACCTACCTACGCTATATACTCTCTGCCTACCTCACGGGGTAGGCAGAGAGTATAGAGCGCCAGTTCTCTCTAGACTTACATACCTCTCGATATACCGAAACGAAGAGGTAAAAGCTAGTTTAACTTACTATAAATATCCTTAAGGCGGTGAGAGGCGCAGTGTTTTAGAAAATACTATATACATATAAAATAACAGTTAATAAATAAAATAAAAGTTTAAGGGGTGTTGAGAATATACAGGTAATTTTTTTTTCACTTTATTTTTATTGGTTTCCTGTCATTGTGGCCTATATCATATTTGAACAACTGTCTTATTTTCTAATACATCCTGTATAATACTTACGTTGCACAGTCAACTGTACAGTCTTGTCAGTGTAGTAGGAAAGAGCCTTCTGACGCACTTTGCACACGTAGTTACCGACGTCAGTGTGATCTAGCTTCCTGATCTCCAGTGTATTGTCCTTTCTGATTTCATGTTTCTTATGATCACCTGCACATTTAAATGCAAATATTAAGTAATCCATCGCTGACAGGGCCAACGTTTAGACGTAAACGTAGTCTATAAAATGTTTAACCTTAATTTTTCAATCACTGACAACAGTGGTCCTACAAGAGATAACAAAAATATGGATACTTATTTGCCTATATATTTCTCGTTATCTTCTGTAAGATGAGTTTTATACATGAATATTTTATAATTTAACGACATCCTAAACACGATATTTTATTCATATGATTTATTCGAAGGAGGAAAACATCATGACAATATTGAATAAGTCTCAGAAGAAATGGAGCTTCTTCCAAAAGAAATTAAGGGCGTGTACCCGTTTCATAATTCCAATAAATAAGGATATTCACAACAGCTACAGCTAGATAAACAACGGTACTCACTGACTATAGGCAAGTTATTTCGGTACCACACTACGACTGGAGGGGGATATCCATCGCTGGCCTCGCACGTCATCTTGATTGATTTACCCTCTTCACCCTCCATCAACACATTTCTGTTTGTTATGTTCACTTTTCCTGAAACCAATAAGAGTTATGTATTCTCAACAAGATTTTTACTTAGCCTTCAACGTGTAAGTCATGTTTTTGAGCGATCGCCTCGACTTCTCTGAATTTTGTGTTCTTGAGTAATGATGTATAATATTATCAAGTCTACAGAGTAATGTTAAGTAGAAAAAATGAAGACTTAGTCTCGAATCTTGTTTGAAATACTTTTTGTGTTTTTTCAGCACAAACACGATATTACTTGCTGTATTTTTCCCAGTAACTTACATAATCCCATTATTTTATTAAACATGTCTGAAAATAAGTTGCCTCAGGCTTCATGGACGAAATTGAGTAGCTATACTTAGGTCAGTCAGCCGAATCAAATTGACGAACACGTGACACGACGACGCAAATTCGATGTAGTATTACTATTCAAGTTAACGTGAAGTCTATAGTCCCTTGATACAAGGAATATTATGTGTTTTTATTCCTTCGAAACATTACAATAAGGAATACTCCTAGGAAACACACTTTTGATTATTTGGCAATGGCTCGCAGTCGCAATGCACTAAGGAAAATAATAAACACCAAAAGCAATAAGCAGTTAATATTCATGCCTCTTCTCTACCCTGTACTGATTGGCTGATCACCTTCAAATTTAGAAGGGTTGTTGTATTCTACATCGTAGGCTGCTAATTTAGGGCCAACAGAGATCACGTGTATATCAGGATCAAGCCTTCTACCGCGAGCATCTTCTAACGTCAAATAACTACACTACATAACACAGTCCAAATAAAATACTTTTTTTTTTATATTGCTTTGGGAAGTGTCTTAATAACATACTAGTTGTGCCGCTTTCACACGCGCATTTTTTTATCCTACACATAATATCCTTATTAGATATATAATATATTATTATATAGATATAGATATATATAGATATATATTATTAGATATATAATATCCTTAATAGAATAAGAGCCGTGATGGCCGAGTGGTTCGAGCAGTTGCCAAGTTCGAATCCCGCCTGTACCAATGAGTTTTTCTGAACTTAAGTACAGTGATTAGTCACACCACGAGCTTTACGGTGAAGGAAAACATCGAGAGGAAACCTGCATACGTCTGAGAAGAAATTCAAAGGCGTATGTATAGTCATGCTGGAGTAACGGCGATGGACTCGCCATCTGTCACGTTGGCACCTTATATACCTCTGGCGGAAAGTGGGTGTGTGGGTATTACCTATACACCTCTGCCTACCCCTTCGGGGACCCTTGTGGGAAGGCGTGAGGATATTAATATAATTTTACTTTAACTTTTTTTGTCGACCACGAACTCTGTAACACCTCTTTCTATGGATGAGTGTCAGTGCCTGCGACACAGTTTTATACTACAGCAGTCATTATCGCACATGTATTTGAAACTAATAACTATATTTTGTGTTCCTAATAAATTAAATACTCACTGCCGACAATAATCTCTCTAGTTTCACTGAGCTCTCCGGCCTTACAGGTCCAGTTGCCTCCGTCCTCGATGCCCAGGTCATGCATGATGAGCACGGCCAAGCTGTTGGTGCTGTTACTCTTCCTCTCCACATACACCCTGTTGTTGTCTGGAGAGCGTTCTCGAACCTTCTCGCCACTCGGCTTCAGCCAGTCTATTGTCTGTGAAATTCGATTGGATTATGATACTTTTTGTCATTAAGGAAACGAATGGCGTTATTACAAGTTTAAACGTAATAATGATACTAATAAGGGTGCCCTCGGTATTAATAAAATATTAGGTATGTTACAAAATAAACTACAAAATAAACAGCCGTGGTGGCCGAGTGGTTCGAGCAGTTGCCTGCGACGCAAAGGTCGCAAGTTCGAATCCCGACTGTACCAATGAGTTTTTCTGAACTTAAGTACAGTGATTAGTCACACCACGAGCTTCACGGTGAAGGAAAACATCGAGAGGAAACCTGCATACGTCTGAGAAGAAATTCAAAGGCGTATGTATAGTCGTGCTTGAGTAACGGCGATGGACTCGCCATCTGTCACGTTGGCATCTAATATACCTCTGACGGAAAGTGGGTGTGTGGGTATTACCTATACCTCTGCCCACCCCTTCGGGGACCCTTGTGGGAAGGCGTGAGGATATTATTATTATTATTATTACAAAATAAACTGGAATACATGTATGTATTTGCAAGATGCTATGCACAATTACTACTAAAATTTAACTGGAATAGGCAATTACTTAATGTATAAAATAGTAAAATTTTATTACTTACTAAATATAAACTAAATACGTAATAAAAACCATGACTATTATACGAAGAAAAGAAAAAGTCAATTAATACTGAGAAGTAAATGAGAAATCTAATCACGATCGTCGACTGGTTATCAACAACCCTTGTTGAAAGCCACTGCACCGAGATACGGGGTTGCGGACTCAATTTCCGTTTGGATCACATATGTGTGTATATTATCACATATATGTCTGGTATTCAATAATTTTAAGTAGAGCCAAAGAACATTTGGCTTTTAAAAAAATATTTTTCCAAGTTTGAGTTACTAGAATATTACAGCATTTTACTTTATATTTATTTTACGCATATTTTAATGAAATTGTTTTTACTCTGTTAGTAATACGGAGCATATTTTCTAACAGCCATGAAGAAAAGCCGTTAGTTTTGAGATACTTGGTAGTGTCTGGTTTTGTACATTTAACCATTGAGTATAACAGGAACCTATTGAAAGCAGTTGACATTATTTTTTTTCATTTATTATTCTTATTTGTATCTGTAATTTAATAATTTAATGTTTATTTGTCATTTGCTCTTAATTATGCACTGGGCGTCTTTAACTTGTATTATTTATTTATCAAATATCAAAGGCGTATGTATAGTCGTGCTTGAGTAACGGCGATGGACTCGCCATCTGTCACGTTGGCACCTAATATACCTCTGGCGGAAAGTGGGTGTGTGGGTATTACCTATACACCTCTGCCTACCCCTTCGGGGACCCTTGAGGGAAGGCGTGAGGATATATTATTATTATTATTTATTTATTTACCTCTATTAAGTATGCTCCTTGACAGAATATAGCTTTGGTTTCATTAACGCTATAAACCGTTGATCGGGCCATAATGCGCAGACTCGGCTCGCCATCGTCCGCTTCGGTTGATAAAGCTGCAATGGAAATATTTATTACGTTAGTAAATTTTACTTATATTATAAATGTGATCATGTTTGTTCCTTTCACGCAAACAGTACTGAAGGAAATTGGATCGCGGTTGGCATAGATTATTAGCTGTATTAACATATAGAGTACGTTTTATTTCAGAAAAAAACTCTTGATATCTGTATTTATCGGGTGAAACCGGCACAGCTGATACTTCATAAGCTTATGCGAAACTAATTTCTGAACTAAGCGCACGATCATTCATCATCCACTTCACATAATAATATTCACTAAATTAAGTTTGCGATCAGTATAGCCTTGAGAATGACTATTAGAAATCAGATTGATGTTTGTTGTAGGCCAATACATAGCTTTGGTATTCGAAGCCGTGGTGGTCGATTGGGTCGAGTTGCAACACATAATTGCATGTTCTTATCCCGACTGTACCATGGAGTTTTTCTGAACTTAAGTCCAGTGATTATTCACACCACGAGCTTAACGGCGAAGGAAAACCTCGATAGGAAACCTGCATATGTTTGAGAGGAAATTCAATGGCGTATGTGTATAGTCGTCCTTGAGTAACGGCGATGGACTTGCCATCTGTCACGTTGGCACCATAAAATATGTCTCTGGCGGAGAGTGGGTTAGTACTTACTCTCCGCCACAAAGATAGTTCTTTGCACCTCTGCCTACCCATTCGAGGACCCTTGAGGGAAGGCGTGATTATTATACACTTGTGATATTTCTGAATTGAGCACAAATGTTTTCGTATATAGTTTTTAGTAATTCAGATTTAAATTATTATTAGAAATAAGAACAGATAGAAACATAGAAAGGATGAGTGAAGAAAGATTGACGAAACAGATATACAAAGCAAAAGTGTGTGCAAGAAGAGGCAGAGGAAGGCCACGTTCCAACTACCTGGATCAAATAGATCGGACTCTGAAGGACGGGAACGCTAAGAGTACTCGAAACCGACGAGCATGTATGAAGAGACTGATGAATGTGGACGAAGCGAAAGAGGTATGTAAGTCTAGAGAGAACTGGCGCTCTATACTCTCTGCCTACCCCGCTAGGGATGTGGCGTGATGATATGTATGTATGTATGTATGTAAATAAGAACAGAGAACAGAGACATCGGTCTGTCAAATCAATAAATTACTACATTTGGTTTCGAAAAACAGTTATTTCCATTTTGGAGATAGTAGGAAGAAGAAAATTACGATTAATTTAACGTAAATTACGACGAATGCAAACGTCTTTCAGAGTTAAATATAATAATTATCTTAAGGTAATTAAAGTGTGCACAAAAACGAATTTTCAGAAAGAAAAGAAACCTCACGAAAATCTCCCAAGTTAAGTATAAAGTGTACTGGGTACGTCTTTGTTGGCGAAACGGACATTAAAAATGCTAACGTTTTTGCTCCAATAAGCAAGCAACAAATAAATCATTTTGACGCTTATTGCTGGGATGAGTTACGAGCCAAAGTAACTCTTGTAAGATTATTTGTTATGTATCTATATATTCACGCCTTCTTACAAACGTCTTGGAAGGGGTAGGCAGAGACCAAATAGAGCATCAAAAGGATCATAAATAAAACTAAAATGAGAGTTTTAGATCTAGGTTATATTGAACAATCACTTCCTAGTTATAACTAGGATAAGAGGTCTGTCCGCGGGCTGGCGATCCCGCGCTGGGGGTCCCTGTTCTGCAGTCGCAGACCGCATCAAAAGCTGGAGGCTTCAAGATGCGGCTATTAGAGACAGATATCAAGAAAGGGTATCTGAACAGCTAGCCTGTCCATCGAAAGATGTGTTTGAGAGTGTCGATGTTTGTTGGCAGTTCCTTAAGTCCAGCATATTATGCGCCGCGAAAGAGGTTTGTGGCATTTCGAAAGGGCGGACAACCAAAAATGGCGATGGTTGGTGGGATGATGAAGTGAAAGAAGAAGCTAAAAAGAAGAAGGATGCAAGGCAAGACATTTTGGCTATGTCCAGCTCAAGTGAGAGTATGAAAGAAAAGATGAAAGAAAAATACCGCCTGCAAAAAAATCGTACGAAAGACATAATAGCTCAGAAGCGTGAGAGGTTCCAAATGACTGTAGACGAAAAACTGTCACAGAATTTCAAGGACAATGCAAAACTTTTTTGGAGGGAAGTTAAGAAGTCCAGAAATTGTGTTACAGCTAGTAGTAGGATGAATGTGATTTTCTCGAAGGACAACAACATACTGACTGACAAAACAGACGTCCTCAGGCGATGGAGTGAATTTTACAAAGATATGTATGATGATGATGCCGCTGATCTACTCACAGAGCTGCCTCGAACAGAATCTGTCGAGGATCCTATAGCGGATAAAATAAGTATGGGAGAGACTGTAAGTGCGATAAGACGTCTGAAATGTGGAAAAGCTGCGGGAATAGATGGGATTACGGCTGAGATGATCAAGTACGGTGGACCAGCGGTCTGGGACGTCATCTATTTGCTATGCAATCTTTGCTGGGAAAAGGGTGATGTTCCGGACGATTGGAGGCGAGCAGTCATCGTGCCTTTCTATAAAGGAAAGGGATCACGATTGGACTGCTCAAACTACAGAGCCATCAGCTTGGTCAGCTTAGCTAGTAAAGTGTATACGAAGATCCTGACGATAAGAATGCAAGAGCGATCCGAAAGATTTCTCTGGGAATCCCAAGGCGGATTTAGACCAGGAAGAGGATGTATGGATCAAACCTTCTCGCTTCGCGGAATCGCGGAAAAGTTTTTGGATATTAACCAAAGGGTTTTCTGCGCTTTCGTCGACTTGGAGAAGGCATTTGATAGAGTCGTACGAAAGGAACTCTGGGACGTGTTGCCTGGATATGGAGGGAGCAGTTCCCTACTGCATGCCGTGAAATCACTCTATAGTGATAGCGGGGCGTGCGTTAGGGTTAATGGTGAGATGTCACCCTGGTTTGATGTGAAGTCGGGGTCAAACAAGGGTGTATCATGTCTGCCTGGCTGTTCATTATATATCTAGATAACTGTCTGAGAGCACTAAGAACGAACGGATGTGGAGTGAAAATGGGAAACTTAGTGGTCAACTGCCTATTATACGCCGATGACGCGGTTTTACTGGCGTCATCAGAAGGCGAACTGCAGTCACTAGTTACCATAATGATAGAAGAATGTGAAAAGAAGGGGCTGCGCCTAACCGCTGGCAAGACTAAGGTTCTGGTATTCGAAAGAGATGAACAAGTGACCGCACACTTGGTCACTTGTTATATCTTCTTATATCGGTAAATGGGCAAATTCTAGAACAAGTGAATGAATTTGTATATCTTGGAAGCATGTTCACACGAGATGGAAAGTATGAAAAAGATATTGAAAGAAGGATAACTGCCGGAAATAAGGTGAATGGAGCCATGTCGGCGTTGATGGGCAGTAAAAGTCTGAGCAAGAATGCTCGAGTTGCTGTCCACAACGCGATATTGGTACCTACCTTATTGTATGGCAGCGAATCCTGGGTATGTCAGAGGAAGTATGAAAATAGCTTGAATGCAGTCGAGATGCGATCTCTTCGAAAAATGTGCGGCGTAACGATATTAGATCGAATCCGCAATGAAGAGATTCGCAAATCAACTGGCGTGAATGAGGGCGTGATTGTAAAGATGAAGAAAGGCATGTTACGTTGGTTTGGACACATAGAAAGGATGAGTGAAGAAAGATTGACGAAACAGATATACAAAGCAAAAGTGTGTGCAAGAAGAGGCAGAGGAAGGCCACGTTCCAACTACCTGGATCAAATAGATCGGACTCTGAAGGACGGGAACGTTAAGAGTACTCGAAACCGACGAGCATGTATGAAGAGACTGATGAATGTGGACGAAGCGAAAGAGGTATGTAAGTCTAGAGAGAACTGGCGCTCTATACTCTCTGCCTACCCCGTTAGGGACTTGGCGTGATGATATGATGATGATGATGAACAATCATAGAGGCTGATGAATGTTGATGAATCGAAAGCAGTCTGTGAGTCTAGACAGAACTGGCGCTCTTGTCAATTGTCAGTGAAAAAAGTATGCAAAAAAAAAACATCGATATTTGTACCTTCCTGAGCTCTAAGTTATCATAAGTTAGCTGCCTCACCCCTCCAGGGCCACACCGGCCACAGACACATACAGAGATCGCAGAGACACATCTCAACTGCATTTATGCTATTGAGTGTCCTCAAAAATCCAAGGCGTAATTAACGAGATACAAAAGTAGGTAAGTCGACGTTGTCAAGTAAAGTTAAATGTTTGGAGGAAAACATTAAGGACGCGAGAAGTGGTCAAAGTTGGACACGGCTGAGACGTAAAGACCACAACTTCACTTAATGCTGAGTGGCGTCCATTAGTAAGCTAACTTTCCGATATTAAGGTTGTTTGCATCCTACATGTTGCCCCATTGACTTAGTCCAAAGTGCGTAGAAGCTGGGAGGTAAGGACATTTCCATTACGGCTATAATCTCTTCACGCCCATTTGAATCGAATGAAAGTAAAATAGGCAGCAAAAGTTTTTACTCGAAAACAATAAACTACGTATTCGCTTTTAGAGAGAAGGCGCGAATAGTTACTCATAAGTGGAATCGTATTATTACTTACATCATATCCCTTATGGGTCGGAGCCCGGAGGCCTATGCAGTAAGCAACACAGACTGGTAAAGCTTACATATTTAAGGTGTTCCATTTAAAAATAAAGGTCTAAAAAGTTTAACTTAATGGGTTTAGTGTGGATCGTAAACACATTATACACGCGTTCCTGGTAACGCATCTACTAGCAAATCTATATTAACTCATATATATATATATATATGTCATAGTCAGCAAGATATATAAACTTCTTATACTTGACAAAGTCAGTTCTTTATATATATATATATGAAGAGCAACAGTTAACTTTAGGATAATTTGTTAGAGAAAATAAACGAATTTGTTTTTGTATTCAGTTGTTGTTAAATTAGGCACCACGAGGAATGTTGAGCGATTCACAAAACGCCGACGCGACGTACATAAATTCATTTCAACTCGTTCTGGTTAGTAGGCCCAGCAACAAATTGCTGTGGTTCTTTTCAACGGCATTGAGAAAATCCCGCTTAAGTTTATTTCCATTGTTCGTAGCAAATTAAAGCGAGGAAATATGAGAATGTGCAGATAAAGGAGAGTGGTAAATGACGAGATTCAGACGTGAGAACGTAAACAATATTAAATGAAATTTATATTTAGATTTTTTTCCCGTATTTACTATTTAAGTCAACAGATCACACTTCTACCACCGCGCCTCTCGCCATCGACGGGGAATTCATCCCCATACCTTGGAACCACAAAGGTCTCGCACTGCGCGGTTCCAAAGGAGTTTCCTTGTGCGAACGCTCAGGCTGTGGAATGAGCTCCCCGTTGAGGTTTTCCCTGGAGAGTACAGCATGGAGTTCTTCAAAAAGGTGTGAAAAGATTCCTGCATGGTCGGCAGCGCGCGAGTGATACCCCTGGTGTTGCAAGCGTCCATTAGGCGAACCGCATGCTTGTTTGTCACCCATGTGGTATAAAAAAAATCAAAAGGTTTTTTATATATCTAAACGTTGATTGATGAGAAACATTAAAACAATGTGAAACAACGTGTAAGCAACTGTAATAAAATACACTATAATCTAAAACTATATACTTATTAGTAGTAGTTATATTTTAGAAACGCTCGCAATTTATCCCGGTCCATAAGAAAGAAAAAGCTCATTAGATAGCGTTGCAGAACATCAACTTGTCGCTTAAACTATCGCAATAAAATGTTGGGTGCAGCTTGTTGACTTTAAAACCAGATCAAAAGCTATCTATAGAATGTATAAGTCGCTCAATCAATCTAAGGAACTGCTTAAACTGTCAGGTCAATTACAAATTGGGAATTCATTGTAAATCTAAAATTATACATACATATCATCACGCCAAGTCCCTAACGGGGTAGGCAGAGTGTATAGAGCGCCAGTTCTCTCTAGACTTTCATACCTCTTTCGCTTCGTCCACATTCATCAGTCTCTTCATACATGCTCGTCGGTTTCGAGTACTCTTAACCTTCCCGTCCTTGAGAGTCCGATCTATTTGATCCAGGTAGTTGGAACATGGCGTTCCTCTGACTCTTCTTGCACACACTTTTGCTTTGTATAACTGTTTCGTCAATCGTTCTGCACTTATCCTTTTTTATTTCCAAAATTATAATTTTGGATATAGGCTAGTTCTGCGAATCGTGTGATTGAGAAAATGAACATTAAAATATCATACATTTTACTAAAACACGATCATGCCTTCATGTATTAATAACGCGTGTCAAATCCTTAATCCTCATGACTTCATTATGTATGCAAGCATCTATCCCAGATTACTCGAATACTAAAGTGATGTCATATCCAAAGGAACCTTTCAAAATGAAGTTGGAGCTTCAAAAATTGATATTTGCCCTTTCGAATCACTTGGGATTTACTGAAAGCTTTCGACTGTATTGCTTGTCTAAGTTTTGCTTATATGCGTAAATTCTTTTATGGGAAACTATTAACTTTTACGACTATTGCAAGTTGTGTAACTTTTTATTTCCTTTAGACATACATACATATAAAGCCTTAGTGGCTTAGCAATACAAGCAAGTTCTTACAAAGTTAAGATTGCCTAGTCAAAACCTATGTTTGGTGTATTGTAATTCGAGTACTTACAGTAATTTATCACCCAGCTTATCATTGACTGTGAATAATCTAATAATGAATATTGTTCATACGTAACGTATGTTCATACCGTAAAACAAATGTTTAAATTACCGATGGCATTACCATATACGTAGGTTTAAATTACCCAACTACAGAATTAATTAAAACTATAATTATGGAATGGCTCTAGGAATTAAAATAAAAGCAAGTTAGTAACATCACAGCGACCGACCAAAGTTATCTAATTTTTCCGAATTTTCCTCGCTGTTGAAGAAAAAGTTACTCTTTGTGACTAAATATCAACTTTAGTGGTACTGTTAAGTATATTACGTAACATTTTCCATTGTTTTCATAATATTTTGTCTACTAATAATTTGACACTAATTCCCGATAGGCAGAGGTTTAGTAACACCCACAATTCGCCGGAGTTAATAAATCTAAATTCAAGTCCACTGAGATAAACGTATACATAGAACATAACTATGTTAATATTATAAAATAGCACAATATCTCAGTTTGGAATAACAAACGAAACAGAAGCAGGACGTGAACTTAATTACATTGTCTTGAATTTCGAATATTTATGATCAGATGACCGGAATATTATTTGATAATTCAACATTTCAACGTCAATTTGGAACGTCGAGATCATCTCCATTATGGGGAAGACTGTTTATTTTGAATATTTAAGGGTATGACGAACGTAATTACACTGGCGCTCAAGGTGCGAGGTAATACCTGTCAGCATGATTTATTAACATCGTCCTATTGGTTCAGTTGGTACTCGACACTCGCGCTCAGCATTTCTCACTAGTACGGCCATATTAGCTACGCATTCACCTACATTGTTACTTTGTACGCTATTTATGATTGATGTTGCGATCTCGGGCTACTTACAGCGTCTGCTATGTACATAAGTAATATTTTCACTGGCGCATAAAATTACTTTTCTGTAGTAAATAACTGTGTCAGGCCAATTTTCTGGAGTAAGTTACGAGTATTCTACCTATAGCTGTGGTTGCCGAGTGGTTTGATTAGTCGCCTGTTATACAAAGATTGTGAGTTCGTATTCGGAGTATGCCTATGAGTTTTCTGAACTTTAGTATAGTGATGAGTGCATCCCACGAGTGTTTTTGGTGAAGGAAAACATCGAGAGGAAACCTGTTTAATTTGGAGATGATAAACTTTAATATTACATAGTATAATAACATAATACATATAGGATTTATGTTTATATTTATTTTAAAGCCTGCCATGCCTATCTCTGCATCGCCCAAGGGTTGAATGGTAGAGAATGCTTTCGGCACTAAGTCCGCCGTTTCAAAATGTTTGCAGGAAGTTTTATTAAATAAATAATAAATTCAAAGACATGGCTTGCGAAACAGCGACGAACTCGCCATATTATGTCACGTTGAAAGCTAAATATATTTCAGGCGAAAAGATGATGTTATGTTACATCTCTGCCTACCTCTTTGTAGGAAGAGCCCTTGTGGGAAGACGTGAAGAAACTAGTAAGAAAAGTACATAGATTGTACAGGTATACAGACTCGATCTATATTCATAAGAAAACATTTCAGTATATCGCCGAAGTGGTCGGAATAAAACCTAATAATAAATTTTGCAGGAAGTTGTTTACCGCTTTTCAGAGGAAATCTAAATTCTGATGTATGAAAAAATAAAACGCGACAAATTAGACTCTCTGGAAAATTACTTCCCGAGTGGGAATTTTGTTCACGAGGGACTTGAGTTCTTAGAAATTTTCAGAGCTCACGAGACTAATTACATTTAATATGAATCTCAGGGTTCAAAGAGTATGTATGCTGACAGAATAATTTGTCCCTATTTATAAGCACAAGCACACCCTAATTATGAGAGAGTTTTAACTATAGTATAGCACGCGGTCCCGGCGCGAACTGGGTTACCAACAAGAATAATAAAAAATCCAGCGTGAAATCGAATTCATGTTTAAATTTCCGTCTGACTCAGGATTTTTCTTGACCTTATCTGTACGGTCAACTTTGATGGGGTTTAGTTCTACATCAAAGGTGTGTTAGTAATTATGGACTTTTTTTTATTTATAGACCCTTAATCTAACCTAATCATTTTCTTGGTTCACACAAAGAATTACGAATAGTACTTTATCTGCGAGTTGACACTACCAGAAGACTAGTAGTCTTCTGGTAGTGTCTAATGATACTATTCCTTTACTAGTCATTCCTTTCTTTTTGTAGTCAGCACTAAGGCAGTGCGTAGCAGATTTAAGTTAGTATGTCCTAAGATAAGACTACTACTCTACTACTCTTCTGGTAGTGTCAATGACTTAAAAGCTTGGTTACCCACCTACGAATACGAGTCTGCACTAAAAACTAATTAAATAAGAACACATTGCCAAGGATATGTAGTTTGGCTGGTCGGGAACTTGTTAAGTAATTTACTCTGTTACTGTCAACAGAATGCTTAACACTTGGGTAGTTCTCCCCAACAAGTGTGGATAGGACTGACGTATACCTACAACTTCGGACAGTTATAACCTTAGGACATACGAACTTAAATCCGCTACGCAGTTCCTTTGTACTGACTACTAACAGAAGAGAATTACCAAAACTAGCTAAAAGCTTAGCGGTATATTATTTCTACTACTTCTATTTTTACTTTTTGTAATAACATTAAGTCTTATAAAATGCTTGCAAATGTTTACATCACGTAGCATCACAATTGTATGTTCCATGGGCTATTTTAAATCAAATTTACGCAACCACACATCTCTAACGCTTTTGTCTTGATTACTGTAGATAATTCTTAGAAGTACGTAAATAGCGATACAAGAAACAAAGACAGACTTTGATATATTTAAAAGATCATATTATGACTCGTAGTTAAATGTTGTCATACCTGTAGAGATGAGGTCACGGACAAGAAAAGCAATTTTCTGAATTGACACAAAGCTTTCTGCATTTGTTCAATATTTTGTATTTCAAAGATTGTACACGCGGTCTTGGAGTAACGAGTTTCTTTGTTCCAATCTGGGTATTGGACCCAGATTGAGACACGTGAATCTATTTTGCATTCTCAGCTGTGTCAGTTTTGAATTTTGCGACGGAATATCACAGATAGCAAATAATATTATATATTACTTTATTTCAGACTAGCTGGAAAGCGCGAGTTTGTCCTTATAAAAATATTAGTTGCTAATATTATAAACTTACATAATTTGATAATTTAACACTTATTATTTAACACTTTCTAAACACGTACGTCTATATTTACTACCAAGAGCCTGAATATGATTTCTCAGTTCCCTAGCTTGAGGAATTTTAGATTGCATATAGAAGACTAAACAGAAAAATGTCCTGAGGCAGCCTTCATATGTTTGAGAAGGCATTACGTGCAGTCGAGCTTAAGAGACGATAATAGAATCGCCATTTATCATGTTGGTATATATCTTAAAAATTGGTTATTATTACTTTTCTGCTGAAGCTTTCACAACTCTTGTACGTAGAATGTATTAACATTTCCCCTAATATGTCCATAATAATACTCGGAACCCACCAACCCCATTATAACTCAATCTCCTTTGTCATAATCTTGTAACGTGCATAGCTTCATTATTACATTTGTTCATAATGTCTCTTGTTTGGTCGTTAGTGAGCGCATTAGTTTCGTAAACAACATTGCTTTGATATTTTCCTTTTAATGCTGGGATTTTTCAAGAAAGTATTAATGCTGCAGTTAGTTTCGGTATGTAACTTTATACCGTACCATCAAAACAGCAAAATATTTATTTCGAAGTTAGATTTACAGTTTAGAGTAATAAAAATAAAGAAAAAGTTTTCGTGTCAATACTGTAAGTAGTTATGGGAGTAGACATTTACATCCGTATTATACCTACCAGTTCCATATGGGTAGTTTTTAGTGATGATTCAGGACAAACTATAAATAGTCTTGTATGCACGAGAGTTGTTAATAGTTTTGGAACGTAGACATACAAATCATTAGCATCTATCACATCTAGCCTTTATATAGAGAAAAATCCGGTAATTTATTATCAGTAAATAGTATGAAAGCACACAGAATAAATTCTTAGTGAAATCGAATCTACTACCTCCGTTTTTGACGTAAACGACTAAGCTATGAGATATTGCGCGGTGCTCGCATGAAATAGCATACCATTTCATGCGGTCGTGAGGAAAACTGTACATTTACATAAATATTCGTTTATCGAGACAAGTCCGTGATTCCAGTGGAAATCTTGTTCATTCGACGAAAAAGAAAATCTAAGAAAAGGTTTGAGGTGGCTGCGTAAAATTGTGTACACGATAGAAGTGCAAAATTTACGTTCGACTGGCTCTGTTTTGTGTGAACACGTCGAGGCGCTATTAAACTTTCACGTGACTTAGGGCTGCGTCAAAAATACTTTTGCCTTCAATCCAGATACCTATAACGCACATTTCCCTGCGGCGTAACTATTTCCAACTCCTTGCAGGATTGTACGAAATAAAGCAAGAATTTGCTAGGGATATTTGACTTTACATGAAGTAAAAAATATCATATCGGGTATTATCTCACGCCTTCCCATAAGGGTCCCCGAAGGGGTAGGCAGAGGTGTATAGGTAATACTCACACACCCACTTTCCGCCAGAGATATATTAGGTGCCAACGTGACAGATAGCGAGTCCATCGCCGTTACTCAAGTACAACTATACATACTTTAAATTTCTTCTCAGACGTATGCAGGTTTCCTCTCGATGTTTTATTTTACCGTAAAGCTCGTGGTGTGGCTAATCACTGTACTTAAGTTCAGAAAAACTCATTGGTACAGTCGGGATTCGAACTTGCGATCTTTGTGCCGCAGGCAACTACTCGAACCACTCGGCCATCACTTCTATTTGTATTATGTGTTGTGCGCGGTGAGTTAGGTGTCCTCTTCTGTTCTGTGAAGACGGTCTCCGTCTCTCAGGCACGACTCAGATACATACCTACGTCATAGGACATCTGATCAAACGGACGCAGGCACATTACAATATCAGTTGATCGTAAAGTTTGTGTTTAAACTATGCATACGTTCAAAAAGGCTCAGTGTCACAGACTAACTGTGTTCGAACCTGCTAAGTTGATTTTACTGGTGATTATTTATACCACACGACTACACCGCTCACGGTCTGTCGGTCCCTTTATATGAGATAAATCAGAGCGTGGCATAGATAATATGCATCACTGTTTCGATAGGTTGCTTTCATTGATGCACACATTATTAGTAAATAAATTAAACCTCACATATTGACCTTGTTTCAAGCGAATCAGCTTGGCTTACATTGATTTACATCAAGCAAATAACAGTGTCTTCAAATTTTATTGTAACTTTGTTTCAAGAAGCCACTTTTTACAATCTCTCAAAATAATTAAAGTATTATCGAATTTGCAGCATATTCATTCGAATAAATGTTAAAGAAAACCGTTTCCACTGTCAAATGTCAATACTGGGGCAGTGAATCCCATTATTTTACCGCGAACCACCGTCGTACTTATTCCGAACGAAATTCAATTACGGACGCGACAAAGAGTAAAAATATTCTTTTCCCGGAGCGAATAAAATAAAATGGCGTCTAACTACAGTGGGTATTCAATAGCAGATACGGCTGTCCGAGTCGTGACGGGAATTGGAGGGCATTCTAAGTGCAATGGAATTTAATCCCGTGCCATTTTGTTTTGATTTCTGAAAAATTAAGCTGATAATTCAAGTCTATTATCATCGAGTTCGTAAGTTTTAGTACCTCTTCAGACTTTTTGACCATTTCATTTCAATACATTTTTTACAATAGAAGGAACACATATATGAATCTGAATAAAATAAGCATCAATGTTTAGTATGTTTGTCCTCTATGCAGTCCGAAACCTTTGGTCAGATTGTGATGACACTTTGGTAAGATGTTGTGTGACAATGTTTCTGGTCCGCATGACAAAAAAATTACTGCTAAATGGCACTGCAGAACATCAACTTACCGTTCAACCAATCGCTATGAATTTGTGTCGCATTGGAAAGCTCGCAATGTGTAGCTTGTATTTATATAAGAGAAAGCCTTCTCATGAGTACTCTCAGGGGGGTGTAATAACTCCCATATTTGAATACCTACGAGGCAGGCTGCTTATTTGTCGCCATCTCTCAAATATGCCAATACCTTGTCGTTGAATTACTTTTCAAACACAGTGAATCCCGAGGTGCAACAAATCACTATACGTGAGTTTTGAGACGCCGTTGATACAACCACGGGGGTTGAACCTGCAATCTTAACTTTTCAGGTGGCTATTTATCTACACGGTTCAATTGTAAATCGAAGTATCATTAGTTATCATTATATGAAGAGACTGATGAATTTGGACGAAGCCAAAGAAGTGTGTACGTATAGAGAGAACTGGCGCTCTACCCTCTCTGCCTACCACGTTAGGGACTCGGCGTGATGATGTATGTAATATCATTGTCTTTATTAATATAATAATTGCTAAAGCATTGGGGTTATTCCAGACTATATTTTATCTCTTTGTTAATATTACCCAATGCCGTTCTGGTGTGGTAACAAACATACGGGAATGTATATAATATTATTAAAGTTTAGTAGATACAAATCCTTCAGAATATTCCTTACTTGCACAGGCTAGTTTAGGAATTAAGAAGTTAGTGTTTCGGTAGCATAATTTGCAACAGACAGAATCGGAGCGCCTAAAATAATTCCGTACTATCTAAATACTTGGCAAAATTCATCAAAGTTTTCGTATTAATTTCACAAGCGATTAGTTGTTAAAGCTCCGCATTATTCTACGGAACACGGCTACAGGTGGGCCGATAAATTACTCTAACAAAATCCTCTTTTCCTTCCTGTCCTGAGATTGGATAGACATATATTCCATTCAATTTGAACAATATATTCGACATAAATATTAGATAAAATAAAATCTATAAGGTTATATAGATAATACACTCTCATAAATATTCACGAAGGGGTAGGGGGAAGGCTAAGTAGGTAGGTAAGGTTAATTTAGGTAAGTTTTACACCTCTTTTGCCTACCCCTATATTTAGGTGAAAATGACTCCGTGGTTCTTTCTCAATCACGACTACACATAGTATATCTTTAATATTTCTTCTAAGACGAATGCAGGTTTCATCTCGATTTTTTTCTTCAACTTAAAGCTCGTGATATGAATTATCATACCACAAGTAATCATTTGAGAATTACTTTTGAAAAAATATCCACTCATTCTAGGACTAAACATATACTAGAAAAAACATAAACTAAATTATGAGAGATTTACCAAGATTCTGCATCACAGGTTTCTTTTTCGCCATTAAGCCTCGGACCTAAGGCTGTGAAATACTACAAACAAAATATATTCAAAGATCCATTTTCATTCCAGCCGGAATATTGACTCTGATTTGTTGTATGCGAAATAATAATACATACATTCGATATGGAAACATTGCACCGTGGTTCGCGAGCTGAATTATTTATGCTTATAAATGTTTTTCTCCCCATAGAGAGCGTTGGTGAAATATATGAGAAGTAATATATACATAGATTGTATAGATAGTCGAAATAGGAATGAGAGCTTGTTTATTGGTTGTTCTTTCATATATTGACAACAACCACTACATAAAAAGCGAACAATAACGGCATATTTGAGTACATGAGTATAATAAACAATGTAATGTATTTGGAATAAAAGCTAATAACAATAACATGATCGCGGTTATTCGTTGTACGTAAAAGGTCTAACAGGCTCATGTTTCTGTCAGTTTTATGGATAAATCAGCTCTGTTTAGATCTGTATATTTCTTCTTATAACATATCTATCATCACGTCGAGTCCTTCATAGGGTAGGCTCAGGCAAAAAGAACGCTTATATATCTTATAAGTAAATTAGATCATATAGATGGCAAATAAGCATATAGCCCGCCTGATTGTAGCTAGCAACCACAGCATATGGCCGCTTGCAGTTATTGCATGAGAGATATCACTAGCATGGGATTCGTTAACTTCAACTATTTATGTATTCATTACCGGCATCACCAACATGTTTTGGTTTATCTATATAACCTTTACAACTCAGTTACTAGTACTAGGTATTGCGACATAAAAACATTAATATAGCATAGGTATTTGAGTTGTTATGGACTCGCCTGAACAGTAAATATTATTCAGATGCCGTACAATTAGGATACATAAAATACCCATTGTACTCATCATATATCCGATCCTAACCCCAGGTATTCATAACATCACGATCTTTACGGTGTAAAAAAATGAAGAGGAAACTGTCATGGACAAAATTTTAAGGACATATGTCGTGTTAAAGGAATGAGCAACAGGGCTATCTCTCACGCTGGTAGGGATGCCTGAAACAAGGTAAATCTGTCGAGTTGGTATGTTGTAGCGAAGAAAAGTTTTTAACAAAAACTAACGAGTCTGTAATAGGTATCAACGCGAACTTTTACTGGCGAAGAAGGTAATTTTGCACTTCGACAACGTGATAACTGTCAAACCAGCACACCGAATGGCCGCCAACCGTTATAAATAAATAAAGTGGAAATTTATCGCCGATAAACCGGACTATGTCCACATTTTACCTCATGATTCTCAGAATCCTGGATAAATCGCAGCAAGATATTTTACAAGGCGATAATTTTCCGGGAAATATATCTCAGTTTATTTTATTGCTTTTTCATTTTATATATCTGCAAGCCTTACACCCCTAGGGGCCTAGAATGGGGTAGCAAGTTTATTAAGACCCTTCCGCCGAAATTATATTTAGGTGCCGTCTGTATATCAAGCAAAGACCTTAAATACGCTTTTTTTTCTCTCTTATCATTCATCATGCTGTAAATTTGCATAATATCAAGAGTAAGGTAAAATCATTGAAAAAAACACAAAATTATTTTAGCATTTTATCCAATAATCTTACACTGTCTAGTCTCAATGAGGTTCAATAATTTGATACCATTGGTTACTTTATATATTAACTTTTGATTGGATACCTACCTATCGTATAAAGGTATGCAATAGGAAAACATTACCGTGCTAACAGAATTCGGAAGGCTAATTCAGAACTTCAGCTGTTAACACAGTTACTAAACTCTTAACAACTACAATATCTACGTCATTGTAAAATGTATGATGTATGAAAAGCGAATGAATTTCAACTTGACAAATTATTAATAGTTGTGTCTTTATAGCTTAAACCATCAAAATAAAACTTAAATGAACACCAAGGCCAATTTATTCACCCTAGTTCGGCTATAGTTAGTATATATTTCATGACATAGTGGTCTTTGCGTGACCTACTCATTAATTTGAGATGGTACCGCGCCTACAAAACTAACCCACCGTGTTTACTTTAGTTATGGTATGTCAATGCGGCATATTTGACTCTCATACAAAAATAATGAACTCCATAGTGCTTTATGAGCTTAAAGTAACTTCACACCTTTTCACAAGGACTACACTGTTAAGGTGCCAACGCCACTGCTTAGGTGGCGAGTGTTCAGTTGTTTTTGAAGTTCTTAAGCTTACGCAGGTTACCTCACGATGTTTTCTTTTACTGTAAAGTATGCGGTAAAAACTTATTGGTACAGACCACCGCTGGAATTCGAACCTCAAAAATTAATCTTGCAGATGACTACATAAACCCAGTCACCATGGCTCTCAAAAAGCAAAGGCCATACTCAATTTTGCACGACATCATCGCAAACTCGGGAAGTACTAATTATATTAGGCAAACAAAAATTTCCCATTAATTTAGCCTGTCTGCACACGTACTTACTAAACGCACCCGTAACGCCAAGCGTGCAAATTTCCTGTCTCGCATAATGGCACTCGCACCTTAATTCATTGCCTCGGTGGCGACAAAACCGCGTGACATAATGAATATAGTGATGCCTATGAAAGGGCTGCTTTTAAGGCCGTTTTATTATGATATATGTTACGTATAAGCTATCATATATGGTACAACTAAGTTAAGTTTTAAAGTGCGTTGTACAACTAGTAACGCTTTGTATAGGTAGGTAATTGTAGAAGGTATTGCAGATAAGGTCTTAAGATCTATTCCTTGCTTTCTTTAAACTATAATTTGGCTACCATTTACAACAATTTCTCGGATTACATTTTTATTTAATGAAAGATTTATCTAGTAAAACATTAAAAAATTAAAATTATATATATATATATATCTTGTAATAATCTCGATCGAATATAATTTACCATTGGCTTAAATTCGCAAGATTTATATCCAGTAGTTTCTGTTGAAATTTTTATCTCGATTTGTCTGAAACGTTCGTAAGCAAGTGAGTTGAGTAAAATACGACACAAGCGGAGTCGTGACTGGGTTTGTAATGTCCAAGTATTTATGTATGATTAAGTTTCACCTTTTCCGGTACTATTCTGGCTTTAAACCTCTATACAATTATTTTGACTGCCAGTTCAAAGCCATGCAATCTGAACCAAGTAGTTTTACCATCTATATAGTAATTCGTCACCCCATCGTTAACACAGTACTAGTAAGAAAAACATATTTTATAATAAGATAATATCCTTTAATATATTAGTATATGTGTTCTTCCAGCTAATAATTTATCACTGTGTAAAATTGTATCAAATGCCATTCATTTGTTTTTTCACGGAAGAGAAACCAAGATCCTCACAAACTTACGCATGTATAG
>JACCPG010009467.1:0-21039 GCA_016069955.1 Drepana arcuata | reverse complement strand
TAGTCCATTGAAATGTTACATTTTTTAGGCCTCACCTTGCGTTTCTTAGAGGACGCAATTTTATTTTTTTGATGTGTAGGGGGGGTAACTGTAAAGCTAAAATCAAGTTTGTGGGGTCGCCACCCTTGTCCCACGGCCGCCATCTTGAAAATAGGGGTTGAAACGGTTTTTACGATATATCTCTTAAACTATTTATCTGATAAAAAAATTTGTTAACGTTTTTTGTTGCTAATTAAATTCTCTATAACTTTGGTCCAGTAATTTTTTGTCGTAAAACTATAAATAAAAAAGTTATAAGTGAAAATGTTCAGAAATTCGAGAAAAAAATTTATATTTTTCGATATAACTTTCTTTTTTATCATTTTACGAAAAAACAATATCAGACCATTTTTGTAGATCGTTTTTTAAGGAACAACTTTTATAAGCAACATTTTTTCATTAAGTCAATAGCTAAGGTTTTACAGCGCTCCGAAGTGAGTACTATTTTTCAGTACTCTTAACTATACATATTTTATACATGGGTACTAATAATGTGTCATCAGTTATTTATTTATTTTTTTTTATTTTGTTATTATAATTCTTTTAATTAGTAATTTTGCAATGTTATTAATAATTAATTATTGACTCTTTTCCTCACCACCCACGAGGTAGCGTCTGGAGGCGCGTTTTTTTTTACGTGGTATCCCCAATAGGCCTAATCCACGGTGATTTTATAAATTTGAACTACTCCGTCCTCGGTCTTTTCGATGGACCAGGCTGCAGCTCAGCATCGAATCGGTTTTCTGAATCAAATATCAGTGGGAGAACTGGAGAAGGAAGGGGTGTCAATGTCGGCGGTTCATCATCGAAGTCATTTTCGTTTGTTAATTCTGAGAGTTCCATTACGTTACTGCAAGTCTCTCCAGAACAATGGGAGCACACTGCGGAACATTTTAGCCCTGCTTTTCGACATCCACACATCGCTCCACAGTTTCCTTTGCATTTACAAAAGATCAATTTAAGAAGCTCAGGGGGTGCTGGAGGTTTAGAGCTCTGCACTGGCATTAATAATTTTCCACATTTTTTCCAGCCCCAGTCTTCAGGATCATTATTATTGCCAAGCCACGACTGGACCTGATGGTAGACTCGGAAAGTATGAAAGCGAGCTGTGTCTTGTGTTGGAGGAAGTGAAGATAAACCTGGACAGCATTCTCGGTAACGGCCGTCACATTTAAAATTATTTTAAAAATCAATAATTGTAAAATTCTGTAATGGAGTGGAAAAGAGTCAATAATTAATTATTAATAACATTGCAAAATTACTAATTAAAATAATTATAATAACAAAATAAAAAAAATAAATAAATAACTGATGACACATTATTAGTACCCATGTATAAAATATGTATAGTTAAGAGTACTGAAAAATAGTACTCACTTCGGAGCGCTGTAAAACCTTAGCTATTGACTTAATGAAAAAATGTTGCTTATAAAAGTTGTTCCTTCAAAAACGATCTACAAAAATGGTCTGATATTGTTTTTTCGTAAAATGATAAAAAAAAAAGTTATATCGAAAAATATAAATTTTTTTCTCGAATTTCTGAACATTTTCACTTATAACTTTTTTATTTATAGGTTTACGACAAAAAATTACTGGACCAAAGTTATAGAGAATTTAATTAGCAACAAAAAACGTTAACAAATTTTTTTTATCAGATAAATAGTTTAAGAGATATATCGTAAAAACCGTTTCAACCCCTATTTTCAAGATGGCGGCTGTGGGACAAGGGTGGCGACCCCACAAACTTGATTTTAGCTTTACAGTTACCCCCCCTACACATCAAAAAAATAAAATTGCGTCCTCTAAGAAACGCAACCCCAAATGTAACTTTTCAATGGACTAAGCCCTTTAACTCAAGCATCGAGTTACAAATGATAGGCAGAGGACTTTATTGAAAATACTAAATGGATTAAAATCTGCGCTTCTGCTCCGCCCTGGCAGACGAGGCGGGTGGCCTTCGTGTAGACCACCCACCCTTAGTGTAGACCAGTGTAGACCGCGGTTTTGTTGAACGTGGTCGTGTTTAGCTTAAATTAATGGCGATATATAAATTATGAATTGCATTGTAACTGAATACACCTTATAATAAATTAAAATACATCGAACTTTTTACCTTTATGACAAAACGGGCCAAGATAAACTTTTACATCGAATTTTAATAGTGATGCTGGTTAGAAATAATTGAGTACTATCAATAATAAAAGAAAAAAAAGCTGTCACTTTGTCAAATTATTGTTTTCGGTGGCTAAATAATTTAACAATATCGTGGCAATATACAATTAAGATGACCGTGTACAATAAGTTTTATAATTGAATATTTTTACAATTCATTTGTAGGTAGGTATGAATTCACTGTAGATTAATGTTTAATTATATAACAGTAAGATAAATAGTAAGGCAAAGACAATAAAAGTTTAGTTTAAGTCAGTGCAACAGGTGATCGAAACGATAGAAGACAACATGATTTTATACGATGTAAGTAATTCTTTATGGATCCTTATTAGATATTGTGTGATAAAAAGTAACGTACCTATCTCAAAATATACCCAGCTTCTAAAGAATAAAATGGATTCGGGCAAAATAATACATTTCGGAGATGAGAAAATTACTTATCACTTTAAAAAATAGATTCGAAGTTAAACAGAAAACAGTATTAAGCAATAGTGGACGTTTATAATATAAAATAATAAATAATATCCTCACGCCTTCCCATAAGGGTCCCCGAAGGGGTAGGCAGAGGTTATGGGTAATACCCACACACCCTCTTTCCGCCAGAGATAGATTAGGTGCCAACGTGACAGATGCCAGAGTGATGACAGAGTCCATCGCCGTTACTCAAGCACGTCTATACATACGCCTTTGAATTGTTTCTCAGACGTATGCAGGTTTCCTCTCGATGTTTTCCTTCACCGTAAAGCTCGTGACTTATCACTGTACTTAAGTTCAGAAAAACTCATTGGTACAGTCGAGATTCGAACTTGCGATCGTTGTGTCACAGGTAACTACTAGAACCACTCGGCCACCACGGCTCCATCTCTACTGTTCCAATTAGTCACGAGCTTTACGGCGTAGGAAAACATCACCTGTACTTTATCAGTTCACAGGCTGATCACATTCTTAATTAGTCAAGGTATATGTGGGCGCACTAGCGCTCTGCTTTCTCTAACTACACTGTGAGGGACACGGCGTAATTATATGTATGTATCTGCGGGTGTTGATCATACCATTTTGTTTCTATTTCATCCTCTCAACTGTCACAACTACCTTTTCTTTCTCTGTTTCTTATCTCTCTCTACTCTGGTTGCCTGGTAGAAATCGCTTTTGCGATAAGGCCGCCTATTGTGCCTACTATATGTTTTTCTTTGTCATTTCTGTATGCTTTTGTAAATGTGTGTGTACAATAAAGGATATGTTATTATTATTATTATCATTTCTCAGAACTTCTCCAGAGCGGAATGACCTTTGAATAAATCGCGTTTGCATTGAAATTAATACTTCCATACAATTAAGTGAAAGGTCACATATTGTACATGAAGATTAAATATGTACTTATTCACATAATCCTCGGTAAAGAGTCTCAATGCCCCCAGCATGAAAATCGCCCACGCACCTGAAATCGGAATCGGTCCTTGCCGCACCTAATGCCAATTATTCTTCACTTGCACACCCGAAGGACAACCATACGACTGACGAAAATATGAACAAACCTTAATGCTAGGGAATAGGGTTGCTTTTGCACTTACTACAAGCCATTCGGCACTTGGGCTGGGTTGCAAACCGAAGGACAACTATATATATAAGAAGTGTAATGAACCTTATTTGAAAGGTCTAGGGTGTGTTTTAGTTTGAGACTGGGAGATGAAGGTGTGAGGTACTTTGATACAACGGCGCGCGCAGCATCAAGATGACTAGTGCTACCCAAGTACTATAAGAATTTATCGATAACTTTCGAAGGGGTAAGCAGAGAGAGTAGAGCAGCAGTTCTCATTAGACAACAAAAGAGTTCTGTATTCTTTTGTTTCTACATTCATCAGTCACCTGTTAATATTTTTGTGATTTATTTGGCGTTGGTATCCGTTAGCAATGATAATATCAACATTGTTCTGAAACATATTTCTGAAAAACTTTGATTGTTCGTGGAGCCTGTGAAGAACGTGGAATAGACGACGTAGATTCTCTATTATATCACCTAAATAGATCACTTTCTACAAAGAGGAGTAATAACTCTGCGTCCACCTTACCCTTCGACGATCCCTGTGGGATTTGTGTAGCTTCACTATGATATTCACCCACTGCTGAGTATAGGCCTCCCGGATTTTACGTCGGTATTTTAATTCTTTGAAACCTATATTTTTTAAATAGTCACTCTGTTTATAAAACATTGTCATTTTACCTTATTATTTTTTAATAATCGTCCTTTATGTCGCGAACTCTCTTCAAAAACAAATATCCCGCAGGATGTTGTAACAAAACCTATATAGATATATAGAGCAAATCGACAGAATCTCGTCACTACAGCCTTTCAGTCGTCACCAGAGTGACTATGGCTGCGAACGTGCACCAGTAAAAACTGACTTATGAAAAACATTGTGCATTTTATGTATGAAATAACATGTGAATTTGTGTGTCCGAGTGTGTAAACCATGGGCGTAGACAGTGTTCTTCCTCAATGGCCAACTGTAAGTAAACTCGCAGCAACTTTATATCTATCAAATTATGAACGGTACTCTTAACACGGGCACTATTCCGCAATTTTAACGACATATCTTCAACTGCCATTAAAATGGATCAGTATTTCAATTCACATGGATTTCTTGCTGTTAATTAAATTATACTAATTGTTGTTTAATTTAAAACGTGTTTGAATTATGGATGTTGTGATAAGTTGGCGTACTGGCACTGAGTTGTACGCGTTGAAAGCTGAAAGTCTGTCGCTGAGAATGGCGGTATAATATTATCAATGCACCATCAGTGAGCGATATAGAATTACTTTAATGCGATACCAAGGAGAGGCTGTCGAATGGTAATAGGTTTTACAGAGAACGCTATGGAAAACCGCGGGATGCAATTAGTGCAGTATATTTTGTCCCACGGTTTCACGCGCGTAATGTTGGATTTTATTTGTTGTTTTTTTGTCTTGAGTCAGATATAGTCTATTTGTTATTCAAGCTTTAAAATAATAATCTTTGTCTATGCCTCCTTTCGTCCAATTCCTTTTCTTAGTTTTTGCGTTAAAGATGAACAAACGTACGCACCTGTTATATATGTACGGTCTCTACTTCTTATCAGTACCTCTACAGTTATAGAAGAAATAGATAAATAACAATTAAGATTTGTTATTTGCGGTAGTGTTGGGTTTCCAAGCTGAGTAATGTTTGTAAAGGATAATGAATGGCGAAAGGTCACATTTGCCCATTATCCTGTGAGTAGAAATTCATGTACAGCCCAAGGTCTACAACGCGAAAATGAGGACTGGTGGCCTATTTCAGCAATGGTACTCGTTTCATGACGGATATATACCTATACGTAGCGTTAAATGACTAAAATTACGCTATTGTTTAATGCATAAAATTTTTAGGCTAATGGAAAGTTGGATTAAGATTTTTGTCTCGTCTCAGAACACTTTATGTCGAGTATCAGCCTTATTGTTGTGTATTATCACAGCTAGCCAAATAAGTACTTTACATACAAACATATTATAGAGTAGAGCTCCAGTTGTCTATATATAGACTTACAGATCTCTTTCGTTTTGTCCACATTTGTCAGTCTCTTAAATAAGATCCTGCAGGTCCTCTAAAGATTAATAAATTCCACACAAATGTACATAGTCCCAAAATAAAATTTGTAGTACGCTAACTAGACAACGATATATTTACTTATATAGATAGATATGTATATACATAAATACATAGGACACCAAGACTAAGGTACAAATATTCGTGTTCATCACACAAATATCTGCCCTCAGCGGCATTCGAACACGCGATGTTGGTACACTTTTGCCTGCCCCTTTGGGGAATCTCGTAGAAGGCGTGAAGATATACATAGGTTTATTTATTTTTACTTAAGTACAACTTAACAAGTAGGCACAAGTACAACTTAAGTACAAGAACTTAAGTACAGTGATTAGCCACACCACGAACTTTACGGTGAAAGAAAGCATCAAGAGGAAAACGGCATACTTGAGTATCGGCGATGGACTCGCCATCTGTCACGTTGGCACCTGAATTATATCTCTGGTGGAAAGTGGCTGTGTGTGTACTACCTAAACACCTCTGCCTACCCCTTCGGGGACCCTTGTGGGAAGGCGTGAGGATATATTACTATTTTTTTATTTTTTATAATCTTTTCTTCGTCAGCAGAACGGTAACAAGTAGGCCCACGGGAAAAGTATTTTCAGGATATTATGGCATCTTATGTTCATTTAAATTATGAGCTATCTCCGTTCAATATGTCAGTATCCGTTCAGAGGATGGCGCGAATTAAGCTACGGTGGTGCACTCAGATACACAAACTTTAAAAAAATTATATCTATATTGGTTTGAGAATCGAGTATGAAGTTGAGGCATCTGTGGCTCTCGTGTGAGGCTAAAACACCATCAGAAGGAGAGGTGCTTCCTAATTTAAATGAGGTGACCAAACCGATTTTGCACAGTACATATACATCGAGAGGAAACCTGCATACGTCTGAGAAGAAATTCAAAGGCGTATGAATAGTCGTGCTTGAGTAACGGCGATGGACTCGCCATCTGTCACGTTGGCACCTAATTTACCTCTGGCGGAAAGTGGGTGTGTGGGTATTACCTATACACCTCTGCCTACCCTGGATATATTATATATATGATATATACATATGTGTGTGAACCGAAAATGGTCTGAATCTCATTGTCATGATATGTATGTATGCATAACACGGAGAAGTTTTAAAGTATTTTGGGAAATAAATTAAGCTAAGCAATAAATAACCAAACAAAAAAACATAAAAGGTATGTTGAAACATTCTTAAATTTCCTTTTGAAGTTTAAACTTAGTGAATCCTTAGTAATTTCTTTTCAACTTGCGGTCAAGTCGAAGTAAAAAGTGATTAATTTCTTGACTAACTTTCCACGTTATTAAGAAATAAATACGGCGAATTTAATAGGAAGACCCTGAAACGCGAAATCGGCAATTTTTATTTCCATTTGCTTCTAACTGTAAATTCCGGGAACTTTTGCTACGTAGCCGAACAATGGCGCGACCACAGGCATTCGAGCCAGGTACTTAGTTGCTAAGCTACTGCGACAAAAGACATCCCCACTGGATCTCGGCATCGGCCTAGAGAGTTAGTGGGCAGCTTGACTGGAGTGGTGGGTTTTATTTTCTTGGAAACGGTTTTTATTGTGTACGTGAAGTTCAATAAGTGTTCCTTGCATCCCCTTTTTTTTTTTTTATACAACAAGAGTGGCAAACAAGCATACGGCCCACCTGATGGAAAACGGTTACCGTAGCCTATTTACGCTCACGATACCAAAGTATCACTTGCGCGTTGCCACTCTGTGTTCGGAGAGTTATAGTGTGTTGGCAGCATAATGGGTTTAATCCTTCTGCTTCCAACACAATGTAACCCTTACTTTGAATAAAATATTTTTGATTTGATATTTAAATCTTTTAAGGTCTTAATTTAATTTACATATACTTTAATTAAAATGATGTACATAGGAATGTACCGAGACCACAAACGAACGATCTTTCCAATTATGAATATTCGATTAGCGACATCTAGTGGTCCAAATAAAAAATGGACGCCTTTGATAACTAAAAATTCAACAACATACATACAACCTTGCCCTGTTATAAAGCATACATACACGGGCCACCACCGCCACCGGCCTTGTAAAATGCGGCTACGTTCGTTAAATATATTTGAATCGGAAACAGCATAAAGTGTTCGCAAGTTTACATTTTGCATGAGTTCTAAACCGTTATTCACTGGCGAATTTCACGCTCATATGGAAGTTAGTTACATTTCAATTTAGATAGTAATTAATTTAATATATCAATAAATTTAACAAATCAAATATTATTATTATATAAACTATATCATTACTACATTTGAAGAAGCTTCTTACATACATACATAACATGACGCCGAGTCCCTAACGGGGTAGACAGAGAGTATAGAGCGCCAGTTCTCTAGACTTACTTTTTCACTTCGTCCACATTCATCAGTCTCGTCATACATGCTTCTTAGCTTGTCCAAATATAATAGCTCGGTTGCTTTGATAAAATTTTAGTAAATAATTACGTAATAATTATTCATGTCTCTTCAAGAATCTGTCTCTACAGGTAACGGATGACTAGTTTAAAGGTGGCTTTATATCTTTTAATATGCACTCAAATTTTCCTACAAATTCAATAATAAAGTAGCCATCGTACGTATAGCGATCATAAAGAACGCGACAATAACACTGCTCTATAAAAATGTGCTACCTTTCTGCTACGCTTTTTAAGTTACACTTCTTGCCTACGAATATAATATTTTGCTACGACGACGTTCAAGCGTAGCACGCGCTACGACTTGTGCTACGCGTTTCTGTTAAGTGCTACGTGTCACTTTAGAGGCTTATGTCTCGCGGAACTAGTTGGCCGCGCCTTAGATTTTAGTCCTTAGTTAGTTTTAATGTTATTATGTAGACATTTAATTAAAACCAATACAAAATATATTTTCATTGTTCTTACATCCTCAAAAAATTTTGGACTTTCTGAATTTGAGTCAGTTTTTTATTCCAAATTTTCAAAATCGGCTTTCTGTTTAAAAAAAACAGCTCTGCGCTTATATTATAATTTTGCCGATTTCAATTACATTTATATCGTGATTTATTGTTTAAAATATATAATTACCAACATAAAAAGTAATCTATAGCACTCAGGGATAAATACTTTTCGAACAGTGAAAGAATCCAAGTTACCGAAGATTACCTCCAACATCCAAACTCACCAACTTTATCTCTCTTCTCAAGGAATGCTTTAACTAGTTAAAATGTTAGTTGAAGTTTTTAAGCCGTTTCCGATCCAAACAACCTTACTGCGCCAGAGTGACGTATAGATAATTAGGTAATAAATAATCAGCTTTTTTAGACATGGTCAACACCAGACTAGAGGCGACCTTACGTCTTCGTCGTTATGTTCTCGCTCTCTAAAGGCGCAATATATTATACTTGTGCTATTAATAAAATAACCTATTGCTTGGAAACTGGAGAGGGATTGCTCTTTGACCTTTTCGGAGAGGCATGAACTTAACTTTCATGAGGCCCTTCGTTCATTTTATGCCTGTCTGAGCATTGTAGATACTCGTATATACGCATTTGATATTAAACATTCATGAACTGTCTATGAGTTAAATAAATAGATATTATGTTTGTACCAAGGAATAAAAAAATAAATAGCAGATTTTTTTTAAACTTTAGACGATTAAAAAAAATGAGTAGGCGATTTAAAAAGAAAGTCAATTTTATATGTATATTGATGATCTAAATGATTTGAAAAGAATAACCGTGGAGTTTCTTGCCGGTTCATCTCCATGGAAACGACCAACCCGAACCGTGCACCTGTTTGGACGTTTTATAAGTGCCCATCTAGGCCTATGTGAAAAAAAAAATGTTGAAATGAAATTATTGTAATTATTATGATTTTTAACAGAATATAAGTTAAATATATTGTTATCGGCCATGCTTCTCGAATCAGCAACCTGAGGGAATTTTCTAACGCTTTCGTAAATTTAACAAGCGAATGATCTGTTCCAAGAGTAGGTACTGGGATCAGGCTTGTAATTAAATGTCAATAAAAAAATCCCTAAAGGTGTTCAATCTTTAATGTCAGTAAAATATAATTCCTCCAGTCTTTGTTTTCCCCAGTTTGTGTCAGTTGAGATACTAGAGTGTACAGATTCAATTAGGTGAGTACATCTGCTTAGAGATCTGCACCTGCTCCGCCGCCCGTCCACGTGACCTACCGCAATGAGCTTCAAGCGATTGTCGAGGCACGTGTTGTTGTCACAGAACAAGTTGACAACTCCTTTGGTTCACATCGTTATAAGCGAAGATAGAGATAGTGCTATCCACAAAGACGCGCTCCACTATTCTTCCTCGTGTTTGAGTGTTGTCGGTACACACTGATTACCTATGAGTGCACACACATACGCACACTACAATTAATAGAATCAGGTTATTCTCCCCGCATCGCACGACCCCCACGACTAGAAATTGGTGGGGCGCGTCTTCGTGGATAGCACTATCTATAGTTACTTTGCTTATTAATTGGTTTGTTGGTTGGCGCTCCAATGTCGTTTGGTTTGAAAGGAAATATTTTCTTTAAATTTAATTTCAGAGTTTTTTTACAACACATGTGGCAAACAAGCACGCGGCTCGGCTGATGGTAAGCGGTTACCGCCGCCTATGGACGTTGGTAATACCAAGGGTACTAGGGTACTCGGCGTTGCCGACCCTGCAGAAATCTTTTCACGCCCTTTAAGAACTCCTTGCTGTCTAGGGAAAACCTTAACGGCGAGTTCATTCGCCGCGAAATCAACTCCTTTGAAAGTTTCGTTCACGGAAAGTAACTCCTTTATAAGCGCGCAGTACGAGACCTGTGTGGTTTCAAGATATCGGGATGTATTCCCCTTTTTTACTAAAAAAAACGGTGGTATAAGGTCGGCGTAGGCGGAGCGGCCGTAAACTTACAGAATGGGTAAATAATGAAATCTTAATGTTCAAAGGAAAACCAATTCTAGAAATGTTAAATTGTCTGACTTTTACCTAAAATAGATGGCGCTGTTTTAAAATAAATCATCGTATATGAATGCAACATTATGTGAAAATTTGAAGTCGATCAATGGATCGTACAATATTTTTCTGCCCACTAATCAAGGCGGTCCTTTTTGAACATGGAATCGACGTCGAATATGTAGCGTGTTGCTCGGCATTATATCGCCATTGTAAATATGATTTGGCTGCCTGCGCCGTCAGTGTATCTGCATTATTACAAGTTCGCTCGTTAGGTATACAAACTTTGCTATTGGTTAAGTTAAAGTGATTAGTCATACCACGAGCTTTACGTTGAAGGAAAACATTGAGAAGAAACCTGCATACGTTTGAGGAGAAATTCAAAGCCGTATAGTCGTGTTGATGGACTTGCCAACTGTCATGTTGGCACCTAAATATATCTGCGTGACGTAATCTGTGACACCTCCATGATGCCCTAGCAGAGTATTTCTTAACGAAATGCGATTATCGAAATAATATCGTTACTAAATGGCGCCATAATTTTCAAGTTCCGACATCGCGTGTTGTATTTGTCGCATGCGGCATCGCGTAATGGCGAACAAATGGTTTGCATTGATGCTATTGTGTGATAATTACAAAGTGCATTAAGAGTCTTACTGTCTATAAATATATATATATATAATGTATTATCACGTCTCACGGGTCCTCAAAGAGTAACACCACACCGTCTGTCCGCCAGAGATACATTGAAGAGTCAATATGACAGACAGCCATTCCTAGCCCTTACTCAAGCACAACTATACATACTGCTTTGAATTATTTCTCAAACTTTCCTAAGCGAAAGAGGTACGTAACTCTTGAGAGATTTACTAGATATAATTAGTTAGGTACTTTCCCTGCCTACTCCCCGACTTTTCTATATATGTGTTTGCATGTAAAGAAGTGATAATTACTTTAATAATGAATTGCACTACTGTTTTCGGGTCGTGAGTCGTTAAGTTGATGGCGCCATTTTTTCCGTCAATATTCGTTTATCAATCACATTCGAGGTGGTTAAAAAGACCTTTTTAAATTCGGACAAATAAGGAATGACGTTATTTTGGTATATCGATATACAATCTCCTTTTTTGCTGATTGATGGTTGATTGATGATTCCATCACTGTTGCTCATGTAGGACGTAAAGTACTGTGGAGTAAAAACGGCTTTCAAGTTGACTTTTTATACATGGCTTCATCTTAGGGTGTCACGTTGTGTTGTATATACCTTTGTATGTCCGATATATTTAATACTGCTGTGTTAAAATTTACTTCATAAAGTTCGTTGATGATGCCGTACAACTGTCTGCCTCTTAACAGCTACATCACTTTAGAAATTTAATTTTCTTGCTTGCCTTCACAATAGTGGCAAACTTTCATGGCTTCATCGGGTTTTGCGTCGCTACATAGAGCTCTAGCAACCGGTATCCAAACTGGGTTGGTATCATTACCCATCCAGCTTTCCGAAATTTGTTTTATTTTTATTTTGACATAAAGATATACATGACTAGACTGAAGTCCCCTCTATGGTATGATCAAATTAGCTTTTAAATACTTCTTTTTTATAAAACTTATTCTGTGTGTTAGTTAAACTAGCAAATACTCCATGTCCGTGTCAAGTTTCATCGAATTTTGTTCCGCCAATCTGGCGTGACTATAACCACGAAATTTCATTGTATATATTTAGTATAAATGCGAAAGTTTGTGCGGACGTTTGTTCGTCTTTTACGCGAAAACTTTAGAAAAATTTATTGAAAATCAAATGAAGTGAAAAGAGGACAGAGTAGAATACATTAATAAATATCTACTACTTACTGATATGAATGTTTACGAGGGAGAAATCGCGGCCACATACATGTATACACACATATCATCACACCGAGTCTCTAACGTAAGTAGGCAGAGAGTATAGAGCGCCAGTTTTCTCTAGACTTACATACCCCTTTCGCTTTGTCCACATTCATAAGTCTCTTCATACATGCCCGTCGGCTTTGAGTACTCTTGACGTTCCCGTCCTTGAACGTCCGATCAATTTGATCTGGGTAGTTGGAACTTGGACTTCCTATATCGCGGGCACATCTAGTGTATAATGTCAGTGGGATTGTACTTTTGTCGTTTGTATTTTTTCCAGCTGCAAATCGAAGCAGCCGCCGGCGACGGTCCTGGCCCCCCGGGTAATAATAATGCAGCGGGTGCGGTGGCCAGCCCCCCCAGGGATGACAACCACAACGCACCGCCGGCGGGGTCACCGCGAGCCACGCAGCTGACACCCTCAGGTGAGTTATTTAGTCTCAGACGTCATCCATTGACGTTGACCTAAGTAGATATTGGTCTGCTGGCATAAGTTTTTATGATACTCCGAAAGTTTTATTTATTTAATAGTAGTAGGTAGTATAGCAGTATTGGCAAGTGATGAGAAAATTATACAGATAATCTATTATTAATCTAAATACATATAACTCAAAGGTGACTGACTGACATAGTGATCTATTAACGCACAGCCCAGACCACTGGACGGATCAAGCTGAAATTTGGCATGCATGTAGATGCTATGACGTAGGCATCCGCTAAGAAAGGATTTTGATTAATTCTGCCTCCAAGGGGATAAAATAGGGGATGAAAATTTTACAATTTTAAACCGATCGGGTTGAGACTTTGCATGCATAAAGCTACTATGACGTAGGCATCCCCTAAGATTTTGATCCCATAAGAGGATTTTGAGATGCAGGCTATATAAGATTAGTAACTTTTCAGTTTAAAATATACGAATTTCTGTATGCTAGCGTCTACATTGAGTTAATAAAAATAAATAAATGGAGAGAACAATTAGAGTGTCTGTTTGTAATATTAAAATACTTACTTACTTACGCTTTACTAAATGCATACACGGTACGGTACATATACCAAAATATCATTATTATTTAATTTTGTCTGTTTGTTCCGGCTAATCTCTAAAACGGCTGGACCGATTTTAATGTGACTTTCACGGGCAGATAGCTGATGTAAAAAAGAGTAGCTTAGGCTATTTTAGAAACTGAACGATATTTTTTTATTAAATTCCACGCGGGCGAAGTCGCGGGCACAGCTAGTCTATACATAAATATAAAATCGATATAAGTAAGAATCGAATTCGAAAGTAAAATCCAGATTGAGCAAATGCTATATTAACCATAACCAGCCGCCCTTTCCCAATTCAATTGCTTCACTACCCAAGCAAATTGAATACAATATAATCAAAGATATGAGATATCCCTTCGCTAGACTTCGAATTCGAACTGTATTTGAAATGGGGACTCAATCCGTTTCGAAGCGGTCCTCCAAATGTGCCAAATCACCAAGCAATACAATCCATCGGCGCCATTCACTGTGCTTCTACCGAACGACAAAGCCTACCGGATCCATTGTGCCTAGAATAATTCTTTAGAATTTATCACTCATTTTCGAAGGACGAATTCGCCGTAAAGGACTTTTGCTTAAGGTCTAAATTTAGCTTTTCGTGTATTGGTTTTCGCTTTACATTCTTTCATTGGCGCACACAAAGGGTGGTTAGATCACAAATATTTTTCACCAAAGTCGTACCTATATGGATATTAGAGAATATTTTTGGGGAGTATCAAGTTCTCTATTGCAGATTATTTTAGTCTACCCATCGTAACACCTCATGAAGTAAAAACTGGGGAAAATAAAAACTTTTAAAGTTTAGTAATTTAATCCATAGGTGTGATGATATATAATAAATAATAATATCCTCACGCTTTCCCACAAGGGTCCCCGAAGGGGTAGGCAGAGGTGTATAGGTAATACCCACACACCCATTTTCCGCCAGAGGTATATTAAGTGCCAACGTGACAGATGGCGAGTCCATCGCCGTTACTCAAGCACGACTATACATACGCCTTTGAATTTCTTCTCAGACGTATGCAGGTTTCCTCTCGATGTTTTCCTTCACCGTAAAGCTCGTGGTGTGACTAATCACTATGATATATGATATATAAGATTTCATAACTGAGATGTAGGATATCATATTATCACTGAACCTTTAACAGGGTAGGTAGAGAGAGTAGAGCGTCTGTTTTCTGTAGAATTACATACCTCTTTTGCTTCGTCCACATTCATAAGTCTCTTCATACATGCTTCGTTTCCGCACTAGTGTGTCCGATCCATTTGATCCAGGTAGTTGGAACTTGGTCTTCCTCTGCCTCTTCTTGCACACACTTTCGCTTAGTGTATCTGTTTCGTCAATCTTTCTTCACTTTTTTCTATATGTCTAAACTAACGTAACATGCCTTTCTTAAATTTTAGTAAGATAGTTTTGTAACATTTTAAAGAAATTACAAAACGCTCCAGCTGATGTACATCATATAGTCTTCGATTAAATTAACTATACATTATATATGAGGTATAACATACGAGATTCATACATACATAAATATCATCAGGCCGAGTCAAGGTAGACAGAGAGTATAGAGCGCCAGTTCTCTCTAGACTTACATACCTCTTTCGCTGCGTCCACATTTGTCAGTCTCTTCATACATGCTCGTAGGTTTCGAATACATACGAGGTATACATTTATATTGGTATAGCTATCGTGAAGTAGCCGATGTCCTCTTAATGTTTGTCGATTTGTTAACTGAAGTTTTTGCTCGGCCCAATTAAGTGCGGCCGGCCCGTTGACCTACATCCGGGCGGAAGCCCCTCTCGAGATAAAGTGCGGCCGCCCCTGGTGGCGGAAACTAGTTGCGAATCGATATGGGTGTTCATGTCACCCTCAATGTCATTTTAAATGTCTAGCAGCAAAGTAGGTGTCTGGTATTTTATTTCTTGATGGTAAGAGTATCGAAGGACCACTCGCAGAGACCACATTTCGAAAAAGGAATATTTAGGTGCCAATGTGACCCAAGCACTCGACAATGGTATCAAGCCAAAGCCAGCCAGGCATTACTTTATAGTAAAGACGTACGTTTTAAAGAGCGAGATAGGTATATTATAGTCTTTCAATCTGAACGCGTACAACCCAAAAAGAATTGAATGGATTCTGAAGAAAAAGAAGATGAACATTTTAAGGAAGGAAGTATCTATATTAAATTTTAAAACTGAACAGTTGTTATATAAGGTCCAATATCGGAAAGGATCGCTAGGATAATACAAAATGTGTTACCAATATCTCTTAACATCTTCCCACAAGGGTGCTCGAAGGGGTAGGCAGAGGTGTGTAGGTAGTATCCACACACCCACTTACCGCCAGACATATATATAAACATACTAGCTGTCCCGCCCAGCTTTGCTTGGGTGAAAAAGTTAAATTGCCCGTAGCACGATCGCAGCGCCACCTATCGGGTCCAATTGCGATTTAAGCTATCCTATCTTTTAAGTTGGATCAAACTGCACATGGTGTACAAATTTGGTTGAAATCGGTTAAGTAGTTTAGGAGTCCATTGAGGACAAACATTGTGACACGAGATTTATATATATTAAGATATCATGAAGTTCTATTACTATAATTGGTCAAGGGTTCGAAGGAAATCGAGATTGAGGCGCCATATGCATCTGCATGCATCTTGGGTAGGTAATTATAAGAGCACGTGATAGCAAGATCCGAGCTGATACACCAAAAACCTAGTGCGAGGGCCCTGGGCTTAGCATGTCTGCTAGAATTTTAAACAGTCAATTATAAATATGGCATTGTTGGAACAATGAGTTGATTTCCCTTGCGGACGGAGACCTGACCACTAAGGTTGTTAACTCGTTATAAGCTTTTCAAATTTGAGAACTAAATAAATAATTAAGTAAACTTTTTATTATTGTTGTTAACAATGTGTGTTAACTTAGAGTTAATTATTGTTAAAAATTGATTGATTTTACCGTTACACCAATAAAAGTAGTGGCCAAATGGTTTTATTTAGGCATTACAGGTTTCCTTATCTAAGACTTTCAGGAATTTAAAATTAAGGAAAGGATTATGTGGAAACTTTATGCAGAAAAGGCAGGTTACATGTTTTGTTCTACTCTTTGGTATAGTGGTCAACACTCCTCAATAAGGACATTGAGGTCACAGGTTTAATTCTAGGAATGTCTTAATTATCATTGAGAGTGTTGTATGTTGTCAACTATATTAGAAACGTAAGAATAACACGATTTAATTGTACGAGGTGGGTTTGGAAGGAACAGTTGATCTACCCTCTCTGTCTAAAACTTTTGAAAAACCTCTTTTTCGAGAGTGGTTTTATTTCATGACGCTATTGAACATTTACGAAAAGAAGAAAAATATTAGACAAGTAATAGGAATGAAGTGAAAATGTACGTATCTTTCCGTCTTTATTGTCACAATAAACAGTTTTGCGGGGTTTGTGCATCGAATATTCAATGTAAATTGAATCCCGAGAGAATTGTTTACAGGGCACGTACCGGCGAGGAAAAAATCCCTTTGCTAGCGTATTTTCACTAATAATTATACAAAAATACTAGTCTGCGGCGATTCTCTCTTACGAGAGCATTTCGGGTCCTCGACCTTTGCCATTTTGGTATTAAACCTACATTCCTGACTGAAGCCCGGGGAGCGAGTAAAGCTACAAGAGCTTAACATTCGAACCTTCTCGATGATTATAATGGCAAATAAATATACATCTCCACACCAAGGGACTCCGAAGGGTTAGGCGGTGTGTAGACAGTACTCACATAATTTAGTCGAAAATATATTTTAGGTATAAACATGATAGATGGCGAGTCCATCGCCGTTGCTCAAGCATGTTTATACATATGTGCGTCTTTGAATTGTTTCTCAAGCTTATAAAGGTTAACCCTAGATCTGGGTTTCTCAAACTTTTGGCTCCATGAACCTCTGTTAAGTTTTCCAGATGACAGCAAACCGCTTAACTAACGAAATATATTTTTACTGGGTAATGGGTGGGCTTGTTTGATATCGCAAATTGTGTAAAAAAAATTGGAGTAATTTTGGAGAGTTTTAACCTTAATTTGACTCGGTCCATTTCTGAATTTAGTTTTTATCGTGACCAGGTGTGAAAACCTACACACATAAGTATGTTGTGCCTGCCAGACATCAAGCCACCATTACGTAAATGTTGTCGCGAACCCCCTACAGTCGAATGGCGAACCCCTGGGGTTCGTGTATCCCACTTTGATAAACCCTGCTCCTGTACGTACCCTGTTGTACTTAAGTTCAGGAAAACTCATCGGTGCAGTCATGATTCAAACTAGTAATCCTTGCGTTGTAGGTAACACCTCGAACCACTTAGCCACAACGGGATCAAATGATAAGTTTTACTTGCTTTATAGTCGAAGTAGTTCTGCGCTATTGCGCGACGCGCTGCTAGCTCATTTATTTCATTATCTATAAAACAAAAGATGCGCTGCGAGCCTGAGTGCACTCTACAAACTGAGCGCTTGAGGTACATAAGTAAGTACATAGGTCGAGGTATAGAATTCGACCGGTAATAACGTAATACAGTTTTAACACGCTTTTCTTCTCTGTACCAATACCTACGTGTATTTTTTTATTTTACACCTTTCAATAGGGGATAGTACCGAAGAATTTATTACGTAAAATACAGAGATGATACAGAAACACTAGATTTTAGATTAAATATGTAATGATCGCTGAAATTGGATAAATATACAGTTGCTATAATATCCAAATATATATAGTCCGATTCACTGAAAACAACTAACTTGGCAGGTACCTATACCAGCCAAGTAAGTTACAATAGCTTGATAGGACCCCGCCGAACCAAAGCTCGTTTTAGTATGATACGTTGAAAATGAATACAATATATGTAAGTGATTACGAAATTATTATGACGAACTATATGTTCATAGACGGTTGTATCGGCTTACCACCACTTGAACTTATACAATTACCTTGTTCACTGAGTACAGCATATATCCTCACGCCTTCCCACAAGGGTCCCCGAAGGGGTAGGCAGAGGTTTATAGGTAATACCCACACACCCACTTTCTGCCTTTATTAGGTGCCAACGAGACCCGCCAGAGGTATATTAGGTGCCAACGTCACAGATAGCGAGTCCATCGCCGTTACTCGAGCACGACTATACATACGCCTTTGAATTTCTTCTCAGACGTATGCAGGTTTCCTCTCGATGTTTTCCTTCACCGTAAAGCTCGTGGTGTGACTGACCAACACGAGTTTCGATGCCGACTGGTCCAGGGTTGCGCCAATGACGTCATTATAGATAGTGTTTATACAGATAGAAGTCTACAACAAATTTTGTCGATGACTATCCTATCTCACTGGTAATTGTACATTCGGTGTAGCAAACTTCTATATACTAGAGTAAAACAGTTGGTTCACCTAACCCTGCCCTTTTTATTTTAAAGTTGCGCATTCAGGCATAACAGTGACAACCGACGTCACCTTAAGAGAACTTTGCCTTAACGGAGACTTCGCCTTAATATCTGAACTTGCCGCCAAATGCCACATGACATTTCAATCTTTCAAACTTTTAATGTTAATGTTAACAGTTTTTGTTTAATTGTAACAGTAAAATTTAATTTATTAATTCGCATATTTATTGAATTCAGCGAAAACTACTTTATTGGGAAAATCTAATGTACTGAGGAAATATTTCACGGTCCAATAGTGAATGTTTAGCATTACCGAAAGCTAAGTTGAAATCCAATAAGACGCATATATTCCGGACCTCCGTGAAGGTGGACATGGCGAATTGCTATTTATGGACCACGAGATTACCGGCGGGACCGTAAAGTACGGCGGTTGCGGAGCTGTAGCGCGGTTTATACTACCTTCATTTGTTTCAGGCAGGCCGAGGTCGATGACCCAGGGAATAATGAGCTTAAATACTGTGGTTTGGTTGTAATTGAATCTTGTGAAGAGGGTGGGAAAGGTTTTGAAAGATGCTTCATTAATGTACATATAAATAACTCCATGAATTATTATATTAAGCCGTGGTGGCCGAGTGGTTTGAGCAGTTGCCTGCGACACAAAGATCGCAGGTTCGAATCCCGACTGTGTACCAATTAGTCTTTCTGAACTTAAGTACCCACTTTCCGCCAGAGATGTATTTTGTTAATACTAAACTGTAATGTCTATTAAACTACTTGTGTAGACTTCCTTGGCAAGTGTACACGTCACAGATCGTCGCACGAATTGATTATTTGATGGATGACGTGTGTCGTCTTGTCAGCACACAGATTAATGGCCGTTCGTGCCGAACGACCGCTGGATGACAGGGCGATAAAACAAGATCTTAGTACAACTATTTCAGCCTAGTCGGAGTATTATGTAAGATGTGAAGGTTGGGTGCGTAAATTAATAATTTAGTCAGGATTATGTAGCAGATATAGGTATCATTAGATGTGCCATACGACATTTAATATTTGGTTTCATAGCATCTTCCATGTCTTAGTCCAGCAAGCAATCCATCTTTGTGGCGAATTAAATCCAATACCGTTCAATGGTTTTTGTGTCAAATAGGTACGTACACCCTCACAAACTGTCGCATTTATAATAATAATAATATATCCTCACGCCTTCCCACAAGGGTCCCCGAAGGGGTAGGCAGAGGTGTATAGGTAATACCCACACACCCACTTTCAGCCAGAGGCAATATTAGGTGCCAACGTGACAGATGGCGAGTCCATCGCCGTTACTCAAGCACGCCTATACATACGCCTTTGAATTTCTTCTCAGACGTATGCAGGTTTCCTCTCGATGTTTCCCTTCACCGTAAAGCTCGTGGTGTGACTAATCACTGTACTTAAGTTTAGAAAAACTCATTGGTACAGTCGGGATTCGAACTTGTGACCTTATGCAGTTTTCTGCTTAGTGCCTTATTTTCAGATGGTATTTAGAGCCTAAGGGTTGATGTAAGGAATGTAATTAACGAAATGATTAGAAAATAATCTTCAAGGGTCCCCAAACGGTTGGGAGTTGTAAAGGTAATCCCCACACACCCACATTCCGCCAGAGATATATTTTAGGTGCCAACGTGACAGATGGCGAGTGCATCGCCGTAACTCAAGCAAGACTCTATGTATGACTTTGAATTTCTTCTCAGACGTATGCAGGTTTCCTTTCGACGTTTTACTTCACCCATAAGCTCGTGGTGGGACTAAACACTGTACTTGTGTTCAACAAACTTATAGTTAGTAAGTAGTAGTATGTAGTAGGTAGTCTCAATACTCGAACCACTCGGCCACCACGGCTCTA
>JACCPG010009465.1:0-39291 GCA_016069955.1 Drepana arcuata | reverse complement strand
CTACTTAAATATACGCCCTCCCATAAGGGTCCCCGAAGGGGTAGGCAGAGGTGTATAGGTAATACCCACACACCCACTTTCCGTTATATAATAATAAAAATATAATAATATCTCTAATATAATTAAGAATATAATTTCTGTTTCCTGTTATTTGTTAGGTAACTAGTTGTTTAAGTTGTCTGTAGATTTACTTATATATTTTTATATGTCTGCATAACGTATCAATTCTATGCTCATTTAATAATTATTATTATATTTTATAAGTTAAAAAAGAAAACAGAATATATCACGTGGTTTTCGAAGTAAAAAGCTTCTAGGGAGCCGCATTCCCTTTTGACAACTATGGAGTATGAAAAGTAAGGTATGAATTTAGTTAATGTGAAGTAAACTCTAAACTCAAAAAAAAATACTACAAAATATTGCAATTACCACAACACACAGTATAAATTCGAACCGTTAAATATTTGTATGCTTGCAATTTATTCACTACTAAGGGCAGGTGTACGTACATCCTGCGCATATGCAAAACGAGAAAAACTTTAAACAGACATCTTAGCAATAAATCGGGTTTTATTTTATTGTTTAGCGAAAGGTGCTTCTAATTAACGTGAAATAAACTTTAATGCATTCCATAAAATTACTTGCTTTGTAAATAATCAATATACAAAATTATTATTTCTAAGCGGCGTACGTAAAGGAGTAAACAATTCAGGCAAAAGTTATTCATATTCTTAAGTAACACCAATATTTTTAGTATGTACTGGAAATTTCTCCAACTACTATTTATAAAATAGCCTTTGCCTGCGACTTCGCTAACGTTAATGTTTTATATGACTTTTTTTTGTAATATATTCAAGCTCTAAAATTGATAACGTATTTAGTAACTACTCCGAAGCATTGTCTTATTTTTTAATTTTCTTTTTCGATGCTCCAAGCGTCATGTCGCAAGTTATTTATTCACTAGGCCGACTTGTTTCGCCGGTCGACCATCTAAAAGTAATTTCTCTATCGGGAACAGCGGGTACTTTTTTCCTACAACGTGTATGTAATGACTAAAAGTTAAAGGCGTTATAAGTAAACTCACTTACGAATACATTATATTATTGTATGTTTGTATGATCGTATGATCTAATACATACCATATGAAAGACCTTAATATATACCTAGTGTGAATATTCCCATTATAGCCTGCACTTCAGCACGTGTAGACCAGTGGTAGTGGTACCGTTAAACAAAACCTCGAGCGCAGATAACGCTAACAATGTAGCGGTCAACGCCAAGAATTTCAATTGGCATCTTAAATCCCAACCAAGTTATTCTTACACTTCATAGGCACTTGTTAAGTAAACCGGAGTAATTACACGTGTCATGTTAGTTTTCAGTACTTTTATATTCATAATTAATATTCACGCCTTCTCATAAAGGTAAACAGACGTGTGTAGTTGCACCTTTTTGACGTTTTATAAGTGCCCATCTAGGCTTATGTGAAATAAAAATATTGTGCTTTTTGATTTTGCACATCCTCTTTACGTTGGAGATTTATTTAGGTGCTAATGTGACAGCTGGCAGCAGTCTAACGCCGGTTTCTCAAACACGACAAAAACTTAAGAGTACGTCGGCGATTTTATTTCTCAAATTAATACTTTTTGAAGGGTTTTTCCCGTTTTCCTACACCGTTAATTCACCGTCCGTAGTGTAATTAGTATGTTAAAAAATAGTTTATCGTCCAGGTTTTATTCGGTTCCAATTAGGGGAGATCCACAAATTACGTGAGGTGTTTTTTTGAATTTTCTGTCCCTCCCTCCCCCCCTGGTGAGATGTTGTGAGATTTTATTCAACCCCCTCCCCCATCCCCCAATCTCACGTGAGATTTTAGTAGAGTATGCATTATAAAAATCTTGATAACTCATTTTAAATTAGTGAGAGCATATACTACACATAGCAGAAACACACGGACAGGTTGGAACCTGTCCGTGTGTCGCTGCCATTCAGCTCGTACGCTCTCGTTCATCGAGCCGCGCGTTCGGCTGACAGTGGCGCGAAAACAAAGGACGGGCCACACTGTATCGTAAACTCTGATTAAATTGAACTATTTGGTATAAAACAAATATGGTAGTTTGACAGTCAGTAGTAATGTATAACGTCGAAGTATGAATGAAATCATTTTCTTTCGAATGAATTAGTGAATGATCTTAATCGTATTACGGTTATGCTTAAATCTTAAGCATGTAAAGTCGTCCCGGACAGAAAGTCGCCGTCGGGAATCTTCGGGTTCTTCGGAAATCTACAGTTTCTTACGATTCCCGACGGCGACTTTCTGTCCGGGACGACTTTAGAATCTGGATAATGGGTAAAAATAGTATAGTTTTTTTTGTTTCAATAAGAAAAAAAATTGCGTGATATTTGCCGAGACCCCCCCTCTCTCCAACGTAAGATTAGATGAGATTTGACTCGACCCCCCCTCCCCCTTAAACACCTCACGTAATTTGTGGATCTCCCCTTACATGGTCAACTGCTAGATGCATAGATTCACGATACCCCATTGAGGTCACTCAATTATCAATGGTTCCCGAAGAGGTCAGCAGGAAGATGTTCAGGTGGCAATGTGACAGATGGCGAGCCCGTCGGAGTTCTTCAAACAGGATTTCATGTACGCCTATTAATGTATGTAAGACGAGAAAATATAATTAAATCAGAGTGTCATATAATATCTTACATTAGTCAATGGGAGATATAAATTTGATTAAAGTAGACGAATTACCTAATATGTGTCTGAATGAAATATTTTATAACATATCAAGTTGCAACATTGATTGAGCCATTTCGTGCGAAATTCGTGGGTGTCATTGAGTTCTAATGAATTGAAAACGTCAAACGGTAAAGTGTTGAATTACAAAATGAATTTATTGAATTCATTCAACTTGGTCATAGCTGAAATGTGTATTAAAGGATTAATTATCCATAGGAATAAACAAGTATACTTACATTGGAAAACTTAATAGTGAAGTTGGAATATAGCATCTATAAAAACTGGATAATTCTCTAATCAAATCAACTACTGACAAGTTTCGATACAAGTGACATTAAATTATGAAGCGACATGACGTACGACATCGACGTGTCTTGTTCTATGCTTCTCTTTTTTCCGTAGAAGGCTTTTAATCTGACGCCTCAAATCTGGTTTTATTTTATTTTCTACCATTAAACTCAAGCCCACACGATCTCGTGTAACAAAGTCACTGTTCAGAGTCATAATTATTGCAGACGCTTACATCATATAGCTTTTAATATCGGCTGACATTTAGCAGTTGAGCATGTTAGAAATATTAATACGCTATAATAGTTTTTAATGAGTTAATTTTTTTTAAAGTAAGGCTTTTTTTTAGTGCTACTATTAGGATCACCTAAACGGTGGGGAGCTGTAATAACTCCCTCTTGTCATCGAAGATACACTCAAATGTCAACGTGACAGATGTCAAGTTTTAGACCATACATCAAAAAATATATTAATTTAAAAAAAATATATTTATTCCTTGCTACGATTTCCTTCACTGTGACTTAGTGGTATACAAAGCATTGTAGGTATTTAATATCAGACTTGCACTGTGTATTTTACTTTTTCTGGTGTGTATTTTTTGGTACAACTGGAGTTCGAACGTGCAATCTTGACTTTGCAGGTGAGTGACTCCTGTAACCACTAGACCATTACGGCCGTTAGATTTGTTCTCAGTATTTGAGGCACTAAAAGATTTAACAACATACTCATTTATTTTGTGGTAAATTACTCTTCTAAGGCTAATGTCACAGAACAGTATCTATTACACCAAACTTTAAGAGTAACTACGCGTGAAATTACAAGTAGTCGAGTTCACACACAATTTTGTTACCAAGATTATTTTAATATAATTGGCTTCTATTTTATTGAGTAACTTCGATTTACGAGAAAAATAGCTAGACGAGGACCGTTAGTACTTAGTAAACTTAAAGCTTAAAGGTACAAATAAAATTACAGTTATTAAAATTAAAATAATTTAACTTCCCTATAAACAAAAAATAGAGTAATGAATGTGGATGAAGCGAATGCGATGTGCGAGTAAACAGACAAACTTTGCCCTGAATATTAATAGTAAAGATAAAACAGATGACTACAAATTCTATCAGCAAGTCAAATCAACTAATTACTTATGTTGTGACGTAAACTATTAAGAAGTAATTGAATTAAATTTTTAGAGCAATTAACAGACTAATTAGGTTTACTGTAAAATTCCCCTGAAGGTATACAAGTAGGTAGGTATCGAAACAAATTAATTGAATAAAAATTGGTCGTGACTAAGAGCCATGATGGCCGACTGATTCGAGTTGTCGCCTGCAACGCAAATTACCAGTATGAATCTTACAATTAGATTTTCTGAAATGGAGTATAGTAATTTATCAAACTACGAGCTGAACGGCGACGAAAAACATCGAGAGGAAACCTGCATACGTTTGAGAAGGGATAAAAAGGCGTATGTATAGTTATGCTTGAGGCACTTCTCACGTTGGCACCGAAAATATATTTCGAAAAGTGGGTGTATGTTCACATCTCTGTCTACCACATAGGGGCTACTATTGGGAAGGCGTGAAGACATTAAAATTTATTATAAATTCCACGTTGACGTAAATTCATAACACATGGGTACTAAATGTTCTTTAAGCAATTATGTGTATTGTGTAATCTTTGGTTTTATTCGGGGAACTTGATCCGCCTTTTTATTTTGATACATGAGCAAACTTCATACGTAAGTGATAAGGCTTATTAAAAGGATTACATTACGCAACAGCACTAACATATACCTGTTTTAAATAAATGATGTACATTCATATTATTCGATTTTTTCGGATTTCGGCAATTCGGCAAGCGGTCTGTGCAGCAATGTCGTTGCTGGTTCGGGATATGCTGAACTTCAATCCAGTGCAGTCATAACACAAGTTATAAACGTTGAAGTATTATAACATTGTGAGCGAGCTACCTGTTTCTAAGAAGAATTCCGAAAAAGTATGGGAAGTCGGAGTTGAAGGACGGGGACCGCTTTGCCATCTGGCACGTTAGCACATAATTATAGTTCATGAATGTGCGTGGAATGTGGGTGTTATTATAACCTCTGCCTTGCCTTATTTGGTAGGCATCAAGATATATGTATACATACATGAAGATAAATGTATATTCTACATAGGTATATAGATATGTCTTCACTACTTCCCAGAAGGATACCTGAAGGAGTAGGCAGAGGTCGCCGTTATTCGAATTCAAGTGTAAACAAACATATGCAGGTTTCCTCCCCATGTTTTCCTTCACCGTAAAGCTCATGGTGTAACTAATCACTATAATTAACCAGCTTATGCCCGCGACTTCGCCTGCGTGGAGTTCGAAAAAGTAGCTTATGTATTTTCCTACTAGAATCGGTTCAGCCGCTATGCCGTGAAAGAGCATACATGCAGCAAATTAGCATCATACTTTATAATATTAGAACATTGAATTTTCGAGATTAAAAAAAATTTTGCCTATGTCCTATTTCTAGGTATAAGCCATCACGATTTCAACTTTCAGCCGTGAAAGAACCGCAAACATCCAAACTTACAAACTTTCACATTTATAATATTAGTAAGATTTCAGACAAACTCATTGATACAGTCGGATTTGAACATGCAATCTTTGTGCTGTAGGCAACCACTCGGCTGCAGAATTATCAGAGGTGGATTTTCATTACGATGCATCCGTACAGTAACTAGCGTGCAATAAACGTTAATTTTGTAATTGAGTCCGTTTATCTTCGCCTACATTATCATCAATCATATTCTGATACCTACCGGCGAGCGCTAAATACTCGTTTCGAGTCGTAAGTGCGGTTATTATGATATACGTAATAATTTGTTGAGATACTCACGCAAGCGTTCTTACGCCGATGTGTTCGCATTCCTCAAATTATCCAGTTTGGTGTTCCATCTGAAACAAAAGTTATATGTCTTTAAGCATATACTTTCTTATAATATATAATATCTTCACGCGTCACACAAAGGTTCACGATGGGGTAGGCAAAGATGTATAGCAACATAATATCCTTTTAACGGAGGTATATTCAAGTGGATATTTCTAACGATTATTTATACAATTCCAAAAAATCAAGATTCGATTACCACAACTACTCGAACCACTCGGCCACTAGGGCAAACTCGTAATCATCACACTAATATATGACCACAGCTAGAATCGATCCCGCTACCTAAAGCTTCGCAGTCAGAAGCTCTGACCACTAGATCAGGCGGCCGTAAAATTTTTGTATTTTATAAAACCAGAGAGTTTATGAAACCTGCTCGAGACTGCCTTATAAAATTGAAAAGGATGAATCCTATCGACACTACGATATTTGTTAGTAATACAGCATGGAAAACCTGAGCCGTGGTGGTCGAATGGTTCGAGCAGTTGCCTGCGACGCAAAGGTCGCAAAGTTCGAATCCCGACTGTACCAATGAGTTTTTCTGAACTTAAGTATGATTAGTCACACCAATGAGCTTTACGGGTGAAGGAAAACATCGAGAGGAAACCTGCATACGTCTGAGAAGAAATTCCAAAGGCGTATGTATAGTCGTGCTTGAGTAACGGCGATGGACTCGCCATCTGTCACGTTGGCACCTAATATACCTCTGGCGGAAAGTGGGTGTGTGGGTATTACCTATACACCTCTGCCTACCCCTTCGGGGACCCTTGTGGGAAGGCGTGAGGAAAACAACGTAGTATGCAGTTATACCACGATGCCTTAATAGTCTTATATCCCATGGATATGTGCAGAAGTCAAGTTTGAATATGCGTTATACGCTCTAAACACTAATTACTAAATTCAACAGTTGCAACAAACGATAAGCATCAGCATTCCGGGAACGATAAGCAGACAAAAAGGCGTTGCATCATGATCCTTGGGGTCAGCTCCCAACATTGTTGAACGACAATGGCGATTGTGAGAAAGAATCGCCTAAGAACAATAGAACACACTCGGCAATTAGCAATACTGATTATATATATTTGTTTTTTTAATTGGAATAAGTATTGTTCTTCGCGGCAATTAAATAAACTATTACCTAATTGAACCGAAGACCAGCAGGTGAATCGAATTATTGTCAAACGGAATAATGTTGTGTTTTGTCCAATAGAACAATGCGGTGATCAGGCTTAAGCACCTCTCCTGCAAAGCCATTGTAGGTTATAATCCCGAACTGAACCAAAGAACTATCTGACCTAAAGTAGTCTTAAGGACAGAAAGCTCCAAGGTTCTCCGTCGCTCCGTCATAGTGGCATCTAATTGTTTCGTAAACAGAAATGAGTGTCATAGCGTTTATGCTTATCCCATCGGAGGCCCTTGAGGTAAAGCTTATAAAAGTAATTGAAGAAATTATCAAAACAAAAACAATCCATAATTATGCTAACCATTTATAAATTACACCGAGAAATGAATTATAATAAATAACTAGAAAAAAATACATTGAATTACTGTCGGCTATACGAGAGGTATTGCAAGCGTCCATAAGAGGTAACTGCTTACCATTGGTCATGCTTGTTGTCACCTTGAGCAAAACTATTATTTAGTTCACATACGTTCTTTTCCGTCTCATTATCACAAAGGATAATTTAATAAAAGAAGATTTCAAGACACAGAGTATTACATACAAATTACACAGCAAATCAATAAAAAAGGCTTAATAGTAGGGACTCTGAGAGGTACCACACCGTGGAATCAGTTACCTGCTTATAGCTATAATTGTGCAGAAGAAACTAAACGTAGGAATCGTATCAAATTACTTCCATTTTCTACTTAAATGAACTTAAATTCTTTCTCTTAGTTATTTACGGTCTGGTCATGTGGCCAGGGATCCCGGCTGCGAAACATGAGATCACGGGTTCAATCCCGTTATTAGTACAATCTTTGCTTGATTTCGGACCAGGTCAGTTTGTGTGGAATTGTCCCAATCTATTTACATTTTAAATATCAGGAGAATTTTATCTAGATGTATGTATAAAACTAGATTAGCGTTAAATATAATACATAGATTTTCTTCATATATATTCTTTTATGCAATATAACTCTTAATAATTAGCACATGCGTGATACAGAATGTTTTAACTATCTATAATTTGAATATATACTATAAAAAAAATTAAAAGCAGCCCTTGCGCAAGTGATGTCAACCACGTAGTCCAGTGCGTAGGCGCAACGTTGGTGTGGGAACCGGTCCAAGTGACTCATTGATTGGTGCATAATTTTGGTGTTACGGGATTTGCATTACGAGTCGATAATAATACATTATACTTAACGGGGAAACACAAGTCAAAGGCAATACTTGTGTTTCCCCGTTAAGTATTTTACGAATGTCATAAGCATATATTTTTATTTTATGTGCGGCGTAGGAAAACACCGAGTGGAATTGCAAACCCCTTACGCCAAATTTAAAAGCGTATGGGAAGTCGATCGAAGGGTCAGCTTCCAGCGAAATGGGGGATTTTCTTTTTCTTTTATAAAGTAAACTTCTCAGGAGCAAACATGCAGCGCGCCTTATGGTAAGCGATTAGGGCCGCCTATGCACGCTATTAATATCGCTCGCGTGCTGCCGACCCTGCAACAATATTTCCACACCCGTCTTGAAGAACATCATGTCTATAACAGGCACATTTTATCAAAATTCACTCATAAGTGTAGCCTTTCAAGAAGTAAATTTGTTTTTTTTTACCGTGTGTTATGGCATTTTAACATATTTTAATTGCAATTATATAAACGTATTTTAGTCTTCAGAACGTTGTGTACCAATCTTTATTCACTACTGTGATGTAACTTAGAAGGATGTAATAAAAAATATTTAATAAATTTGAGAACATGTGTTGCTTTTTACATAAAAGATTTGATCACGATTTTCCAAAAGATAAGTTACAATTACCTTCTTATAACTGTAACACTTCTTGTTACATTCTTTTGAATCGCCCATTCTGATAATAGAATCGCAGAAATCGATTCTCATAGAACTCGATGTAACTGTATACGAAATCGACTTGCGTATTGAAACAAACATTGTAGGGGGACGGACTTGGGACAAAAAACAAGTAATAAAGCACTTCACATAACGCTTTCGCTGTCAATGCGTGGGCTTGATGGGAGTAACAGAAATCGATCGAACAAACAAGATAGTCCGAGAGGTGGCACCAATTTTTGGGTAGGTGTTTGAGGCAAGCTGAAAACTTGTCACATACCTCTCCTATTATATTCCAACATGGAATTGCAGATCTGGCTGGTGAGTAGCGGGGCTAAATGAACCCCTACATTTTTAAAAATATTATTTTTTTATTCCCAAAAATATATTTGAGGCAATACGCAATTTATATATGTTGCAGTGTAATACCTAATAAGTACGAAAAAAAATAAGCCAGACAATTTGATCGGGGTTGTAACATTACCAGACGCGTGCAAAAAATTTTTGCAAAAAATTATAAAAAATGTTTTTGAGGCAGCTTGAAATTTTAATGGAGTGTTATTTATAGCTAAAAAATAAGATTCCCAAAAAGACAGATCATTTCGTTAGGGCTTTCTACCTGCCAGGTGATCAAACAAATAATGGATGGGTACGGGCCTGTACTGCTATAGACAAGCTGTTGTGTGAGAGAGAGCGCATATCGACAACTGTCTTCGTTCTTGCATGCCGCGTTACTATTGACTCTAGCGACGCCACGTGACTTACAATAACCCATGAGGTTTCAAGTTAGAATTTCGGAGTAAAAAATATAAAATTTTCTGAATTAGTACTAAATACATTTTGCATAAAAGTGATTGTATTGATTTATGACGTTAAAGGGACATATTTTTGTGATTTCTTTTTTATCTTAAAAAAATAATTATTTTGCCAATTTTAATGCGAATTTAAACGTACTAAATTGTTTAAATATTTGATATATCCGTGGTGGCCGAGTGGTTCGAGCAGTTGCCTGCGACGCAAAGGTCGCAAGTTCGAATCCCGACTGTACCAATGAGTTTTTCTGAATTTAAGTACAGTGATTAGTCACACCACGAGCTTTACGGTGAAGGAAAACATCGTGAGGAAACCTGCATACGTCTGAGAAGAAATTCAAAGGCGTATGTATAGTCGTGCTTGAGTAACGGCGATGGACTCGCCATCTGTCACGTTGGCACCTAATATGCCTCTGGCGGAAAGTGGGTGTGTGGGTATTACCTATACACCTCTGCCTACCCCTTCGGGGACCCTTGTGGGAAGGCGTGAGGATATTTTTTTTTTTTTTTAATATATCCGTAATAATATTTATTTTTTGAAGAGAATTTATTTTAAAAGAAAATTAATATTTCAACAATTATTGTCCAAAAAATTTTTGTACAGAATTCATACTGTTGCCCCTACATTCAAAACTAAAAATTGTTTTTTTTCTCTGACAGTATTCCCAGTCAAAATTAATACGGAAATTTAAAACTTTTCATCTTAAAATTAATAAGGGTTAGGTATTAAAAAAAAACAATTATTAAAATATAAAATCGCAAAACTAGATTTATAAAAATATAATATTTCTTCAGTGGTACAATTATTTGAGTAAAAAAATTTTAAATAAATAAAAGTCATTTCACGTCAGATATAAATTATCATTCTTCGTCTGTTGATTCTTCATCAGAACTACTTGAATCTTGGGATTCATCTGTATCAGATTCGGCAACCTCTTCATCATCTGCGAAAAGAAATATATATTTATTTTTTTAATTAATCACAGAAATTTTAATGCAGCAGTTATTAAAAATAAACCATTTATTCTCACCTGTGGTATGATTTTCATCATCGTTATTTTTATTTTCCTCGTGAACAACACGGCGAATACTGATTGCGGCATACACTCTCCGTCAAACCAGTGAAAATCTAGCGTATCCTCATTAAGTGTTCATCCGTTTCTATTAGGTGTCGAAGAACTGGGGAATCGTAAATATGCATTTCTCCAAATGCTTGTTATGTATTGCGTTCTTAAAAGATGTTATTTTAATTCAGCTTCGCATGGAGGTAAAGTAGAGGGATCCATTATTTGTTTGATCACCTGGCAGGTAGAAAGCCCTAACGAAATGATCTGTCTTTTTGGGAATCTTATTTTTTAGCTATAAACAACACTCCATTAAAATTTCAAGCTGCCTCAAAAACATTTTTTATAATTTTTTGCAAAAAATTTTTGCACGCGTCTGGTAATGTTACAACCCCGATCAAATTGTCTGGCTTATTTTTTTTCGTACTTATTAAGTATTACACTGCAACATATATAAATTGCGTATTGCCTCAAATATATTTTTGGGAATAAAAAAATAATATTTTAAAAATGTAGGGGTTCATTTAGCCCCGCTACTCACCAGCCAGATCTGCAATTCCGTGTTGGAATATAATAGGAGAGGTATGTGACAAGTTTTCAGCTTGCCTCAAATACCTACCCAAAAATTGGTGCCAGCTCTCCTACTAAGAGCAGGTTGAATATGCGCACAGTGAATCTATAACACAGTTACGAAAGCCATCTCAATATTTATTAGATACATTACAGTCACATATATTTGGATATATCACCTGCTTTCACAAGTTCGATCGTATGTTTTCTTCAAATAGGTACACAACATATTACTAAATGTCGCCAATAATGCGACATTCGAAAGTTCTTTTTATGTTTTCGGCTGTGTGTTTACTCAACAGGAATGGACGAATATTCAAGCATATATAGTCATACTATTTCTAGGAAAGTTATAATTTCCTCACATCTAGATCAGAAGACAACCTTAATAATAGTTTTAAAAAACAAAAAAAATACACTTTTTATAGAAAATCCAACTAAAAAATAGAAAATGATTATTTTTGCGATTATTTTAACGATTATTACGTAGCGTATTATCAAGTTTATCTTTCGAATCAGCATCAGCACCTTTGCTTAGCAGTGCAAAAATGAATATAAAAAAATCGCTGATCCTGATTATCCTAGTAAGGATAACGGGTCAAAATGTTTAAAATATTGAATTGTCATCGGTCCTTAATAAGTATGCCAAATTTCGAGTTAGTCCGACGTTTTGAAGGGGGTTAAAATCATGTTCAAAGATTCCGTTACATACATACATACGTTTGATACATACGTCTCAAGCTAATAAAAGCGTATTAATATTAAAAAAGGCTATTGGTAGGCATTAGACACATATGGCCATAGTGGATACTGAAGTCAGTGTTCCTTCATTTCCTCCGAACTTTACTTGAAACTGTTACTCTTAAATTAAATAATGTTCTCTAGTTGAAAATATTTAACCATCCTATTGCTTAAGTGACCCAGTTAAAATATGGCACATTTGAAAGACAAGTATAGTTTAAAATTCAGTGTCATTTTATTTTGTCACGAGTCGAAAGCCGTTATGAAAGCTAATTATCATAAAGAAATGAAAAATGCCTCTTAAGCAAACAATGCAGCGAATATTCAAACAATAACGAGCCCTGTGAGTTTCACAACTAAAATAGTACATAGTTAAGTACTAGCACATTATATATCCATCACATGAAGTCGTTCGAGTTGCATGCGACACAAAAGATTGCAACTTAGAATCTGAACGACTGTACCATTGAGTTTTTCTGACCTTAAGTACAGTGATTGGTCACACCACGAGGATTACGGTGAAGTCGATCGAGAGGAAACCTGCATACGTTCGAGAAGAAATTTTGCCGATTCTCAAACACGACTATTCAGACGTGTTTGAGAATCGGCAATGGACTCTCTAACTGTGTAATGTTGGCATCTATAATATATCTCGGAAAGTGGGTGTGTGGGTACCACCTACACACCTCTGCTTACCCCTTTGAATTTGGCCTGAAGACATTATTCCAGTATTAATTGAATAGTTTTTATTATTCAACTCAATTAGGTATGAAATCCAATCCAGCATTGATTCTTCTTGATTCTTGATTACATGATTTTTTTTTCCTACGTTGAATCATAACCTACCTAACTGTTACAAAATAATGAACACAAGATATGTAACTATGGTAATAATTAGCAGATATTTTATTATCATTTTATGTGAAATATCATCCGCCATCTTGAATTTACTATCAAGATTTTAACATTCATGATATTATCGTGTTTCATTTTATTATCATCGCGCATGATATAAAAATAAATCGTTAAAAATATTTGTATGCTTTGAATTGCGTAAAGTTCCACGGACAAAAACAATATACATGCATTTATATCGCCATATTTAACCTGATTGGAGTGAGACCGTTCACTTTTTTGTTGATAAACTGTTCGCTTTACATTCAAGCCGCCCTTTAAAGTTACAAAACAAGTATGTACTCGTAAATTGTAGCTGTTCGTAATTCAGTAACTTTTTATGTTATGTAAAGGACTGGTTAGTGAAAGATAAACCGGATAACGAATTTTGTGGAGAGTTTTAACCACCTTTCATTTATAATATGGACCATTCTGAAATTTCTATGAAAATCACTATCTACATGTTACAAAGCTCCCCACCGCGAATGTCTCTGATCTGAACGCGGTAGTAGTTGCAAACATTTCTGACCGAATTTAGATGCAGTCAGTTCATCATTTATATATGCTAGGTACTAGCTGTGACCAATTTGATTCCATTTGTATTTTTTTTAATAAAACATATCTCTTGACCAATCCAGCTTAACGTCTCTCTGTCCAGTTCCGTTCAATAGGTTTTGGGCTAAAGAAGCCTAACTAACCTAACATCCTCACAAAATATCGCATTTATAATATACCTGTCATCACACCGTGTCCCTAACGGGGTAGGCAGAGAGGGTAGAGGGCCAGTGTCGAATTTATAATATAGTACGATATATCCAGATTTTTTCTAAATTGTACTTGTACGAAGGCGCCAGGTAACTAGTTAACACATAAGTTTTTTATACTCTACTCGTAACAACGGTACAGGTCATAAACTCACGCTAGTATTGCTTACTGCAGTGAGAAAATTGTACTATTTACAATTCAAAGAAACATAAAACAGGTTGTTTTACAAATAACAACCGACTCGATGGGTGGAATCTTCGCGGACTGCATTGACATTTGAAACGTTAGAACAAACAACTGCACTGTAGAGGTACCATGAAGCAAATAAAATATTTAGGAAGTCTACATTAAGGGATGTTCGTGTCAAATCATATCAGTGAAACTAATGAACTCAACTATTCATTATGAAGCAATGATAGTTCGCGCTTCTAATATAATATAAATCGCGCTAATATTTAAATAGGCTATCATCGTTTATAATTTAATTAAACTTAATTTTATACAAATATGGGAGACGGTAGTAAATTATGCTAAATTCGACATTAATACTTTTTCTTACAAAAATATATAAACAAAAGCATTTTAAAAATGTTTGTGCAACGTGGACGAAACTCCAAGCCTCCTTAGAAGACGGGAACTTGTCATTAGCCGGACCGATGCTTGTATGTCCCAAATGTTCTTAGTTACGTTGGAGTTATCACTGAAAATTGTCTCACTGATGTGAGAAAGCGTGGTAGCAAATTGACAGGTCAGCAAAAGTTCAAGCTTCAAGGTCTGGATGGTTCCGTTATCGGAACAGCAACGTCACGATGGGCGCCGCCAAGTTGCGGTTGCACGTGGCTGCACAGTTCCATTACTGCCAGATGACTCATTCATACGTGTTCGCATTGCTTGACGTATAACTCTTTAGTAGAAGTTCATGTAAGTTGATACCGACTATGAGAAAACCAGAAGAATTGTCCATGTCAACAAAATCATACTAATAGCATATTTTACGAACAGCCTGGATGCTAGGAGCTGCCTTGGGAGCTGTGGAAAAAGAATGTGTTTCTGTTTCTTAATGAAAATTTACTACCCTGATGTAGCTGAAATGCCCCAAATTATAACAAACGAAACAAACCCTGTAGAATCCTTCAACTTAGATATTTAAATATTTTTTTAGACATGGCATGAGCAAATATTCTTTCAATTAGAAGACAACTACTTAACGTAAACTCCATTGTGATCTATTTCAACTGAAACTGATCTGATTGTATATGAATATTTATTTGTAGATATTTTTTTAAGTTATGGTTCTTATAATGCCGTAGACAAATGGAAGCGTACCTCAGCAACGTCGAATAGCATTTGGCTTATTATCCAGCAGTGAGCCAAAGACCCGCTGATTGTTAGGCGAATACTATGACTATAATTCCGGTAAATAAATTGAGACCGTTACCCAAAGAAATTTAAATTGCTTAAATTGGTTTGCGCACGTGGAAGCCGTTCTGACGTGATTGAGTAACAAATATCTTCACAAATTTTCGCACCTATGATATTAGTAGGATTTAATTCAATGGTTCACTGAGTTAGCGAAGATAACGAGAAAGTCAAGCCGAAAGTTATTCTTGGCGTCTGCATTTCAAAAACTACATATTTTTAGCTTGACCCATGATTTTTGTTCCCTTTGATCCTGTCTCCAGACTCCAGAATGACATTAATAACTCCATCAGTTGGATTTTGCTCACTTACTGATACAGTTTTCAGGTATTGCATAATTGGAACGAATTCAAATTACAAAAATGAAGTTCACTCAACTAATCGTTTCATTCAAACACGACACAACGTTCGACAGTGATTTAAAGACCGCTGAAACGCTATGGCGCACGGTAGATTTCTATTTTCCGAGCCGAATACAGCGTAGATCGGATAGCCTTAGTTGAACGAATACGGACGATAATGGCTCGAGATTAGGATCTGTTGGAATGAAATCGTAAGTGGTGGTCTGAACTGGATCCAAATTGGGTGGCGACAATTAGGTTGTCGCCAAGGATCTATAGTTGGAATTGATACATTAATTTGCATATGCGCTAGTTTTGTTGATATATGATTCGTAGGATATTCCACTGGCTTACTTGAACATGTATGTACGTTCCGGAGTAGCTTTTTTATGTCCTAAGATTTGCATATTACTGTTATGTTTATGTAGGTCATTGTACTTGTATTATTTTTCGGATTTTTTAAATCATAATAAACATAAAAGGGCTTTGTCGCTAATTGTGAACTTGCCGCCCTCGTGAATACATATTTTTTTAAATGCAATCTAAATATCTTATCTTTTATCATATTAAGGTCGAAGACACATTCACTAAACGTTGCGGCCAATTTAATAGATTACATTCATATTATAATGATAGCTAAGTTTCACTACAAGCAAAAAATATTAGACAAGTTACAATTTCTAGTGCCGCCTAAACCACGAGGTCAGACAGCGTTTAAGTTTTGGCCAGACACGAACCGATAATGTCACTAGTTGCGAAAGTCACGCGCCTTGTTCTAAATCACATTTGAGCGCAAAAACGTCGAAATTTTGCCGGATAATTTTGCTCGCCACAATTACTGTGGCGAAACCAGGTTTTGCTGGTTTTGTTATTTTTTTTATTCTCGACTTAGTTGCATTAGGGTCAGAGTGCGTACAAACTCCGATCGTTGAAACAGTGAAAGGTCGGCCTTGGTCCTAAGTCATAGAGCAAAGTGGATTAACCTATAATCAATTTGACATGCCCTTGATAACAAATCGGTATCACTTACAATTTTGACAGCTGCCCGTTTATTTCCCTGATTGATAAGGTTGTATGTACGCACGTAAATCGCTAGAAAGTGAGTAAGAAAAATGAATACAGCTGGATCTAATTGTGTACTCTGACGATTTATTTGCCTTTCGATTTGCCGCTTTCATAACCATTGATGTGTGGACACCACAGTAGGTACATATCTGTCGACTAAGCGTTTCATTTCGGATTTCAATACTACATCTTCAGGCTTTTGATACTCTAGCACCTGTACTAGTATTTTTTATAGACAGTCTTTAGGCAGACACTTTTGCTCAGAATACCGCGCAGAATACTTGGACTTTCCCAATTATACATTCTAAATTGTTACAATTGTAACAGGTCGTGGTAATAAATAATTTATTTGAGACACATCGTTGGCGTTGGGAGTGGACCTCACCCACACTTAGTGCAGGTGTCAAACAATATTAATGTTTGCATTAAAACATGGCGAATGCAATATGCTTCTAATGCTGTACAATAAAATGTGGGCACGAACATTTTCAGAGCAACAAAGAGTCAGAAATTTTGTCGCAATGGAAAAAACATGTTTATGAGAAATATCACTGCGGCGGTCACTCGCTGTTATATTTAAAAGCAAAAGCACTGAAGCGCTTGTACATATGTCATGTTACTTATAATTATGGTATCTAATGTTATCAATTAAATTACTATTTAAGAATAACAGTAAATGTTATATGTGTATAGATAATTAAATATAAATACTCTTTATTTGCAAGGCGGAAAGTGGGTGTGTGGGCATTACCTACACACTTCACCCTTCGAGGACCCTTGCAGGAAGGCGTGAGGATAATATTGTATACTCAAATTCATCAATTCTAGATTTTGCGATCAACGAAAATGTATGTTTTTTAAGCAATTCAAACAAATTTTATGTATGTGTGGAACGGATAATCGCTATGGTGTGTGATTAATGTGGAATCCATCTAAATCTGACTTTAAAACGTGAACGTGCCGGATGCAAGACTCACTGACATACATATATGTAGGACCTCTTTCGTCATACGAATTCAGGTATGGAATTCAAATTTCAATCCGTCAATGTCACAATTACATGTGCAATTGTGCATAAATCCTCATAACAAAATTATGTCTCGATGTCCGTCACCGGAAGGCGGTACAATAATAAAGAATATAATTTATCGCTACTGCAATTCTAACGCTCATACCTATATCAATCTAAGTTCTATCTCTGACGTTCTATAGTTATCTGTGTCGTGGTGCTTCTAAAATACAAGATCTGCATCTTTTCTTTATTAACAAGGTGACGATGAACTATCTAAGCTAAGTAATTGTTACATGTTCCGAATGAAGTATAAATTTTACCCCAAGCTATTGGTCATCTGTCAATGCCATTGACAGTATTCGTAAAGGAAGATAATTGCTTTGCTATTTAATCAGAGCAAGGACGATAGACCCAAGGCTCAAACTATGTATCCCTTTTTATATAAAGCTAGAATTTACAACGGCTAAGGTATTTTAATAATAAATTTCCAAAATTAACTCTTACTGCAAGGATCACAAAGTCTAAAATTACACAATTTTCGTTAGATGTGAAAATATTCAATTTGTATTAGAAACGTACCTTGTCTATCCAAGATCGCCACCCGTAGAGCTAAACCACAGGAATTTTAATTGTTTTATAGCTATATGCTTAGATGTATTATTAATTAGAAACAGGAGCCTAATTTGGTAGAAACTTCATGTGTCTCCTCAAAACAAGTGAACATGTATGAAGAGACTGATGAATGTGGATATACCGAAAGAGCTGAGCTGAGAACCGAAAGAGAAAATAACTAGCGCTCTACGCCCCGTACCTAAATCCGCCAGGAACTCATCGTAGTATATAATACATAATTATGATAAAACTGGTTGAAACTCTGGAGCCTTGGGGTCCTGAGGCTCACCATCTTTTTAAAGAGGTCTCGCGCCGTCTTCGAGACCTCTCGTGACAGGCGGGCTGGAACATATCTCGCTCAGAGAATCAGCATCGCTATCCAGCGTGGCAATGCTGCTAGTCTTCTTGACACGTTGCCTCGGGATACCGATTTGGGCCAAATGTTGTATCTGTAAGTAGTAAGTTTCAACTGTTCTTTGTAAATATTGTTAATTGTTGTAAAAAATTATGATAAGTTTGTATGTACTATATGAGAATAGATACATACTACATACATATACATAATATCAAACGGAGGTACATTCAGCTTGAATATTAACGGTGTCATATTCCTTTTACATTCATTTTATGTTCCATGCCTGCTAGTTTTCTTTTAATTTCACTTAGCTTAACTAGTAGCATGTAGTTGTGGTTACCTGTAATTGGGAGAACACTTGTATGTTTATTGTGACATGTTATTTTAATCTTAAGGTAAGAACACCTGTTAGTGATTTAATAAAAAAAATATTTTCTTTTAATTTATTTTTAGGCTTAATACCAACATGTAGCAATTCTACGTAACAATATTATATGACAAAAGCCAATTTCTTTAATGCCTAAGCGCCGCCATCGGCAAGAGGTCGTAACCTCAACAATACGAGTAGGCTAAAAATATTCTATTATCAACTAAATGGACTCTCAAAAGACACAATAGCTAAAAATAGCGTTGGATTCTTTGACTCATGCAAAAACATTATGAAGAAAGAAAATACTATATAAATTTAAAGTACGATGTCGAAGCCTGTTTCTTTTTAGGTTATTCAAGACAGAAAATAAGAATACGGCCGCCTAAGTGGTAAGTTTTATTTTTTATTTTGAAGTATTTATTTTTAGATGCTTGAAAATAACCAGAGAAAAGAGATTTAGAAGAATTTCAGAAACTATTATATTACATAAGGAGCATGAAATAAGTTGATTATTTAGCAGCAATCAAAGAAAAGAGATTCATAAAAATTTCAACAGATAATATATAATATATCCTCACGCCTTCCCACAAGGGTCCCCGAAGGGGTAGGCAGAGGTGTATAGGTAATACCCACACACCCACTTTCCGCCAGAGGTATATTAGGTGCCAACGTGACAGACCGACCGTTACTCCAGCACGACTATACATACGCCTTTGAATATCTTCTCAGACGTATGCAGGTTTCCTCTCGATGTTTTCCTTCACCGCTCGTGGTGTGACTAATCACTGTACTTAAGTTCAGAAAAACTCATTGGTACAGTGGGTATTCGAACTTGCGACCTTTGCGTCGCAGGCAACTGCTCGAACCACTCGGCCACCACGGCTCACTCAACAATAGTAGGTAATACATATTATTGTCAACAGATAATAATATGTATTACCTACTATTTAACTGGCGCTCTACTCTGCCTACCCTGTTAGGGACACGGCGTGATGATATGTATGTATTTTTTTTTTTAATAGTTCGCAAATGAAATTGAAATAGTGTATTAACATTGATGAATTTCAATCTCAAAATTCAACCTTAGTCACGCAGTCACTTGCAATTCGAAGCCAATTCATCTGCTTACAATTACTAAAGATGCGTATTAAAACACAAGCAATAATGTGCAGAAACCACTCTGTAGCTACACACTCTGAAGCTGAGCTAGTACTCTAAAAATATTTCGGTATTCGCACAATATGATCCCAAAATTATAACGTCCAATAGTAGTTATACTCTGTCCAGGAGTTTTCTACTTAGTGACTCTTGACTTCATTATCATTATATTTATATTATAATGTATACTGTAGGGATAAACCAATAATTTTAATGTACAAGCATTGTCTGTGAAGAGGCTATGGTAATAAGGCGGGATACACAATGGTTCTAAATAACTGAGAATAGAAACGCGACCGATAACCAAACAAGGCAATGGACATCGTAAATCATAGCAGCAGTCTCAAAGCGTATGGTATAAAATTACCAAGGAGCACATAATGTACACAAAAAATACTAAATAATGTATGTTTTTTTTTTATCAATAGTTCAGTGTCCCTCTGACGTGGTGGTCAGAGACTTTTTTGCCTTTTGTTTTTATATTTTATCTTTTTATTCTTTCCTTTTTCTCTTATGAGATTTTTCTTTTTCTCATGTTTGCCATTTTTTGTTACTTTTCTTTTAACAATCTGACATTAAATAATTGGATGAGGAACGTCAAGAGCACACGAAACCAGCGAGCATGTGTGAAGAGACTGAGAAAAAAAATTTATATGAAGCGAAAGAGGTCTGCAAGTCTAGAGAGAACTCGCTCTACTAACTCTGCCTACATGGCGAGGGATTCAACGTGATTATATATATACACACGTATCAAGTAATAATTTTGTAAAGAGCTTGCATTATTTTCTCTTTACAATGTAATTTTAGTCTTTTAAGTTTTAGATTTGTATAAATACATATCAACAGTGCTACGTGAGTTCTAATGCAGTGACAACACGTTCAACAGTCAACATGTCTGGAACACCTACGAGGAGGATCGAAAACGGGTAATTTGTATTATGTAAGCTAATAAATTAACATCAGCAATAAAAACATTAAAGACAGTCATATAAATCGCCGTGTAACGGATACCATCGGTCTTGCCTAACAAGGGTCAATAATTCAATTTTATTTGAATAAGTTGAACAACCTATTAATTCTGCATAATCACAAACAAAATTAATCGTTACAATTTCAATGCTTACCGTGAGAATGTACAACTCTACAGCAAATACTCCCATAAATCCTAACTAATATTATCTACATATAAGTGCGAAAGTCTGTGTTTGTCTGTTACGCTTCCGCGTTTTTACTATAATATGAATGTTCGCTATGAAATTTTGCATACACGTAATCCAGGTTACGGATAAAATGATAGTGTGGCTTGCTATCCAGAAAAAATACTAGTCCTGAGTTCATTGCCAAGCCTAGCCAACTTATTTTGATGTCAATAAAATCATTATCTTCCTCGACATATTGGAATAAGTATTAAAATAACCGGGGATTTTCATCAACAGTTTTTCTTGGAAATGGTAATTTTATACCCATGTACATGACTTTTCAATATATGTTCTCCTTAAATTTATAATTGAATTTATTGTTGTCCGTAAAATATATCCCGAAAAAATATACATTTACGAGAGTAAAACCGCGAGAGACAGCTAGTATGTGATAAATTTAGTATTAAATTCGAGTTATCAAGCAGACCAGTCTCACTTACAACTCGAATACAAACGACCTCATAAAACTTACTGATTGCTACAGAAACATCGATAAATACTGTTTGAAGTGAAAAAGAGGAGTTGGCTGACAGCTTTAATAGAACATTCCGTAAGTTATACGGTTCGATTCAATATCATTTAATTGGATTGCTTTGAAATCTTATAAAAACAGTATTGATGCATTTCAAAAGATCAACGGTAAGGGAAAAACTGTACAAAGGATTGTGACACCCTTATAAACCAATAATATTTCCGATTGAGAAAGTTGTGGATGTGAGAAATACTACACTTGCAGAGAACAATCGGGTGTAGCTGCAATCAAACATGAAAAAGAAAGGAATGACAACAATACGCAATAAAAAGTTAGCACGAGGGACCGAGGGAGGTTATCAGACCGGAACAATTAATTAATCACGCCTTCACATAAGGGTCCACGGAAGTTTTAGGCAAAAGTGTCAAACCACCTTTTTGCTAGACAGTTTTAGACCAAAGTTTACCTACACTTTCATCATTAATTACGCCGAATATATTTAGGAGCTAACGTAACAGAGCCGACGTTGTCTCGTTTGAATTCAATGTACGCCGCTTTCCTTACGATACTTCCCATCACTATAACCTCATGATGTTCAAATTTGCATTCTTTACTTTGCAGGTAACTTCTTAAACCTCGTCTACCATATCTCTAATAATTTTAAACAATAAGGACCCCAAGATCGTAATAAATCCTTAGCAATCAAACTCTAAATCCACTGGTCTTATTTAGTTCAATATTCAGTTTGGCATGGCTTTAAGACATAAAGTAAGAGATAATATTCCACTTTGTATGAAAACTGTACCAATAATAATTGAATATTAAATTCAAGCAGATAAACTGTAAATAATTGTGTCGTAACTTCCAATTAGACACCCAATAGCACGGAAAGTATATCTTAGGCCGTAGCAGGAAAATATCAGCAGAACCACCTGTCCACGACGACTTTAGTGTAACTAAGTGCAATTTATAGTTCCAGTACTAGTTGTTATACGTAGGTGTTCACTTGACGCAAGATCGGTTTGATTTTGAGCATCGCTAATGGAATGCATTATATCGCTAAGTTGAGTCCATTCTGATTACATTAAATGCTGTCATTTCGTAATTATTACATTAATTGCGTGTAAATATATAGGTATAGAGAAAGGAGACTGGTAAGTTAAATAAACTGATAGCCAATTGATTATATCGGAGCATTGATAAATCAGCGAAGCTGGTTTGAGACTTGATCTCATCTGCCAACGTAAAGTTTTAACTATATATAATAATAATATAATATATCCTCACGCCTTCCAACAAGGGTCCCCGAAGGGGTAGGCAGAGGTGTATAGGTAATACCCAAACACCCACTTTCCACCAGAGGTATATTAGTTGCCAACGTGACAGATGGCGAGTCCATCGCCGTTACTCAAGCACGACTATACATACGCCTTTTGAATTTCTTCTCAGACGTATGCAGGTTTCCTCTCGATGTGTTTTCATGTTTTCCTTTACCGTAAAGCTCGTGGTGTGATTAGTCACTGTACTTAAGTTTTAGAAAAACTCATTGGTACAGTCGGGATTCGAACTTGCGACCTTTGCGTCGCAGGCAACTGCTCGAACCACTCGGCCACCACGGCTCTCTTTAACTATATAATTATTAAACTTCCTAAAAGTTAAAAAATATATATAATATATGTATATATATATATATATTTTTTTTTCTATATATATTAACTTTCTCTCTCGTCTGTATATTATTAAGTTTATCTTCGCGATGGTTTTATATCCTTGTATCTACTTATTGTCTTAAATACCTATATTCAAATTGTTCAAATCACAATTTACATGATATCCATAAATGATGAATGATAATGATAATGTTGATGAAATGACCTACTATGTAAAGCTTCACACATTTTCATAACAAAAAAATGCTAATGTCAACATTGGCTTACTCTCGAGGCACTTCAATAACTAACGCCGTTCAGCAACTTTAGTACTTTACTCTGTGCAAACTATTGCGTCCGCGCAGTCATTTCTCTCAGGGGATTCAGGGTGACTTGAATAGAAACCGGCTTGGATGTGTATTTAAGATGACATTTGGCATGTCTGGCTGCATTAAATAAATATAGACAGTACGAATAGTGGCACAATATAATAATTATATTATAGATTGGGCGATTATATTGGACAGAAAGTATACACTTCCTACATAGTACAAATATACAGTTAGGTTTAAGCCAGAGGGAAGAGCGCCACCGCGACTTAACTGTTTCATCCACAATCTTCTGGTAAGTAAGAAGTTTGAAGATTTTTAGAATTTGCACCTTGAGCCTCTGAGATACTGTGGGATATTCCCGTCCATTCAACTTAAAATATATCCTCACAACAAAGATATTTGACACGAATTCATCGCCGAAAGCACACTTCTGAAGGTCGCATGCCAGGCAACCTGACGCACTTAACGTGTGACCTTTTAATATAATACTTCGCACCATCGTTTTGCATTCCCACTTAACAATCTTTGAACCCGTTAATCTTGCAATAATATGCGTTGAAGAAGTACTAACTCTCTTTCATAACACTAATTATGTAAAGCTTATTTGAATAATGAACTCGAAAAGGCCACCAGGAAACATTCCAACCTCAATTTGATTCATTAGATATTTGATTAAGTCGAAGGCAGATATTCGTATGCGATATGCAAAACAATGCACTATCGTTGTTCGGATAAGCTGTGTATTTACATTCACCAATGAACAGAACCGTGTAACAGTTGGTTTAAGCTAAAGCAACGAATCAGAATAATTAAAATTGAAAGCAAACAGACTTGGAGAGTACAAGTCCTGAGAGTCAAATTTCAATCCAAGGTATAAAAACTTCACGTGTGTTTGGATTTTCCGAATACTATCATCAAGTACCGTTATACATATAACGAAAAGTGTTACGTACGTAAATATTTAAGAATACTGTGCGCTAAATTAACGGTTTATGTAGTGGGTCCGTAGATTCATTCCAAGTAAGACAAGATTTTAATCTTGCATTAAAAATGGCATTAAGCCGTTTTGTCAACGAACCCAGCAATAAAATGTTGTAAGATATTCGAAAAAAAAAATGTTTAATACGTCTAATAGAATGTACGGTTTTCAGAGTGTCGGTGTCGTTTTGGCGACTGTGAGGTAAATTTGCAACGAATTTGCGCGATTCGTGGTCAAGTTCAAAGGTATGAATGAGTTGGTCATTAATATTAATGTTGATGGAGCCTACAAGGAAAGTGGTCGGTACATTCCTCGCGAACAAAGCCCATCTAGTTGTTATAAAAAGCATGCACACTTGGCCCGAAAGCGAAGACGACCGACCTACTTACTTCTACAAGTCATGCTTTGGTGCATTCATTCATTCATGCATACATGCATTCACGTCGTGATGTCTTAACATTTACGTTAGCTGAGGTAATTATTACATTTTGTGAGTTTATCATATAGGTACACTGAAATGACAATTTATAAGGAGACATTTCACACGCCATATTTGGTTTTAAAACTGTATGTACAGCTGTTAGTACATACGGAGTACATTGAATCCTATTAAAGCATTCCTTACATACATATGTACATAGCACAACATTCCTTTCGGCAGAGGTTCTGTCGAAACTCAGCCGACTTGTTAAAATATTCAAGTGTTCTCTACGAAAACGAATCCAGTCAGGACTAACTACTTTAATCATCCCTAGATGTTCACACGGTGTCTATGTCACGCTTCGTTCACATTCACTAATCTGTCCATACATGCCCGCCGGCTCAGAGTACTCTTAACGTTCTTTCTTGACAAATTATCGTAATTAAATTTACTTTGCGTAATGCAGGTTTCGCGCTCTCGACGAAACATCCTTGGAATTTTGTTACGATGGCATGTTGACTGTGTAATAACGATAGCTCAAGAGGATTCAGTTTTTTGCCTTAAAACTTTTTAATAATGTTTTATTTACACACACAAGCTTACTTATTTTATTACAGGTTACAACCAATGCAATAGAGTTTCTGCTGATAACTTTATATTTAAACGCCAATCGACATGTGATTATTGTATAAGTGGTGATTATGGCAAAGATGAAGTAACGTATGTATTTGCAAAAGAAGGGAATATTTCCTCGTAAATAGAAATTATGCTAATGGATGTAACGCAGTGGAAAACACAGGTTTTCCTACGTGTTTGAAATGTAAATCTCACTTTGCTTGCTTTGCCAAAGGCATTGGCCCGCATTGATCCCACTTCTTTACATTTGCGCACGTATTTATCAGTTAAGTTCTTATTTAGACTTTTATACTTAACTCTTAAAATAATCTGAAAGCTTTGCCACAATGGTCCCCGGAGAGATAGGCAGAAGTGGAACAACACACTCTTATCGCCATTAAGTGAGAGATGGCAAGTCTGTTTCTCAAGCACGACTATACACACATCATTGTATTTAAACCTTAGTATATATATATATATATATACTATGCAGATATATTTCGTTCTCATTAATAGGTATAATTACCCACCCAATTACAATAAACATTACTTAAGAAACAACTGATTAATATTTATTTGATTAAATTATTTTTTTAGCTTTGAATAGGCCGGTAACGAGCACGTTGGAAACAGCAAAAAGCGTAATCGAAACAGTTCGATTATGCAATTTCGTGATTAGAGAATTGCTATCGGTACAAATGTCACTTTATAAGTACAAAATGTTCTAGTTTTAAATGAAGTAGTGATATGTATCTTTTCAATTAAACAAACTGTTCGGAGCTCATTAAATGATAGTGATTTATTTATGTGTCTTGACAGTCGTCTGTTCTAGTGGTCAGGGCTTTTGACTGCAAAGTTTGAGGTCGTAGATCAAATCCCGTTCCCGTTCCATATCCCGTAGAAGACGGATATTCATTCATAGGGTGATCACAAGTATATTCACCTTAATATTTGTGTATATATGAAGTACAAAAAGACAGGGCCCTCAATGAAAGAACTCGAAACAGCCGAGCATGTACAGCAGCCCGATGAATGTGGATGAAGCGAAAGAGGTATGTCTAGGGACAATCGGCACTCTTCTCTCGCTGCCTAACCCGTAAGAGACTGCATGATGAAATGTATGTATAAGTATGCATATCATTGTCTAGCTCTCATAGTGGGAACAGCGTTTGTTAGTTTGGAACTATATCGAGCAATTAGTGTGGAATCCACCCTTGTTTTTTTTTTATTATTAATATGATGGGGAGCCCTTGAAGCCCCAGTATCTTTTCTACACTCCGAACCCTAATAAGTACGAATAGTGCCGGCAACGGGTGATAGTCTTATGTAACACGGATTGGAGTTATAATAGCATTTTTTACGAATGATCAACTCACAAAGAATATCAGAAGCAGATTGATGATTCCAGTCAAAACATCGAGTTCGTACTTTGAAGAACTAGGTTTTCGCTGATAAATGATCGCATCTACTCTCACATACACTTTTGTTTAAGAATATATTGATTGATACACGTCAAGTATAAAAAAATCTATATAATTAAAGTGAATTAATAATCTCACCTATACCTACTTTAAGGGGATCGGAACAAAGTTGTACGGGTAATAAGTACTATACTTAAGAGTCTTATTTCGTTAAACTTGATTTACTACAACAAGCAATTTGCTTATAAAAAGGGTCGGGTCAATGTGTCAATAAAAAAGTTATATTTACCCTTTTCTACCTATAATCTATTTGAATACTTGCAAATATCTTACTAACCTTATAACAAGTTACCGTGCGTTACACCGACGCGTAACATAGAAAACGCATTAGTTGCCGACGAGCACGCGAAGCTTGCATAAACGATATTACAGCTCATTATCGTAAACATAGTGCATCGTGAAATGTGAAATGTATATGCAAGGAGTTTGGAAGCTCACCGATGACAGTAAGCTTGTAGGGACTATCTACAACGGTGTAATGTAAGAACATCTTTCATATTAGATGGATATTAGTAAAATTTATGTAATTCTAATCACCCTGAATCCTACAGTAGAGTTGGCTCTTTATCGTCGGTTTTTTAATACCACTCTAAGTGTCAGAATAGCAGGTTTGCTTGATGGTAAACGGCTGCCGCCGCCGATAGATGCTTGAATACCAGGAGAGACTCCCGATCGCTCATCACCTTTTTCTTTCCAAATTTAAATAATCACCAAATATGCCTACCTACACACTACACGCAAACTAAGAATAAGTAAATACGTTGTTTAAAGAAAGCTTATACACATAATTAATCTTTAAACTGAATTATCTTAGAACTCATTATGTAACACAATATGTAAAGAAATATATGGTCTCATTATTTGGTCTACTGCATAACACGTTTCAAACGAAGAAAATTTACATAAATTTTGAAAGATAATGTAAATATATCAATATTTTTGACAGGCCAGGCATGTGTCACGTTGACAGTTAAATATATCACCGGCGAAAAGTTGTGTTTCGGGGCCCTAGTGTGAAAGTGAGAAAAAATAAAATTACTTACTGTTAAGGTTGTCTTAATCAATGCCATATTCGAGTCTGTGTAAAGGAGAACTAAACCTTCGCAATTTCAAGCAATACCGTATTAGTGGAGCGCCGTTGCCGCCTCAGTCTCAGTAGCAAAACGTGAGCGATAATTTAACGATAGAACCTCCAACGGTACCAGACAATCGGGATCGTTTACCTATCGCTTATCGCGAATCGCCACGATTGGAATTTAGAATCGGGATAACGCCGGCGATTCCATCGCGAGGTCCAATCTATGCAGCTCATCTAACGCACTATATGTATTTGCTTTGTCGAGTTTCAATACAATAAATAATGATAGATAGTCTTGAAATTAATGAAACAGGGTTAGATAAAGTATTTGTCATAATTAATATGAATCAGAAATAGATCTTAGTTTAGCATTACCATTGTCGATGTATTTTTTTTTGTTACATGAAAATTCTAATTACTTATAAATTTAAGTAAAACTGGAAATACACAAAAGAATTGATAAAATGACAAAGTAATTTTTTGGTACTTGAATAAGGCATAATAATAACTTCAAGCGCAAAAGCAAAGTCAACGATTAGATCGTGAGAGTCAATAGAATAATAAAAACTCCTACCGAGTATATTTGTAAAGACCTTCCTGTATAGCAATGAAAGAACATAAATCACAAAATCCATTCACGTCTCTCCGAACATATAATTTGAATAAGATTCAAGATGCGAAAGGAAACTCATTGAAGATTCAAAAGGCACATTAATAGCAACACGCGTCTTCTACCAGAAATGCCCACTTGAACTGTCAAGTAGCGGTTATCGTTGTCAAAAGAACAGGTTATACCGAATTTGGGACGCGAGCGACCAGTTTGCGGTGCAATTATTGAGTACCAGTTAATATGGCAGTGACGGCGAATCTTCACGTCTTAAACAAAGCATCAAAAGCACCGGCTATTTGAACAACTTGCGTAATCATACACGCTTTCGTTAATAATAAAAACCTTTCGAATCTGTCAGGTTCAATGAGATGCGTTACAAAACATAATGTGTTTTATGTTTAAAACATCAGTCTCAAAAATTTATTGAATTCAATTTATTATTTGATTGACAAATTAAGATAAGTAGAACGTTCATATCTACACTAGCTAAAATTAAGCTCTACATAAACCAGCTTCAACTATGCTCGAGCCTTTCAGTAATTTTATTTTGTGATCACTAGGCAAAATGATTAAGAAGCAATTACTTTAATATCTTCTGACTTCTACATCTGGTTACACCGATTCACCCTCTTTTCGCCAGAGATTTTTTGGTGACCGGTGGTTGTGGGTCTGCTGCCGTCTCTCTAGCACTACTTACGCCTTCCTATAGTTTAACAAATGTATGCTGGTTAATTTCGATATTATCACTTAACTTTTAAATTATTATTGGCACACACACTTTTCAGTGCAATGAAAGAATCAAGCAATGTCGTAGAGTATGTATTTAAATTTATTTGGAACCGGTGAGCATGTATGTATGAAGAGAAGAGACCGAGTCTAAAGAGAACCTGGGTCCTACTCTCTCTGCCTTCTTCTTAAGGGACTCAGAGTGATGATTTGTATTTATATAATTGTAATTTATATATTATTAATTGTTGTATAATGGGAGTGATACGTTTGACCTTACGTTTAAAAGAACCGTACGAAGGTTAAGATTTCGAATAGGACATCAAAATATTTTGTCTTAATTAAAAACTGGTAGATATACCTACGAAACTATAACGGTTAACAGCGAGATCATAGACTGTTAACGGTATACACTTATCGACTATTTTTACTGCAAGCAATAAAAGCTCAACAGCTCTCAAGATTGAGTAAGCAAATGTTTGACTTATTTATTTGAGTGCTTTTTTTCTCAGATAAGTTACAAACAGCCGCGAGAGGGGTACATATTCCATATATATCCGTTTATAATACCAATAGCCGCTATCTGTCTTGAAAGAAGACTAGATGTCTTGTAAATGCATATATTTAATTAAATGCTTATCTAACAGGCCTTTCAAATACTACCTCTAAGCCAGAATACATTTTTATAGATAAATAGTAGTAATAGTAATTGTAAAAACTGACATTATTTAAACTCTTAATAAAATGATATCCACATATGCGTCCTTAGAAAAATTATACTTTTGACCATACATAGACAAGGCATAATCTGGTAACAGTGATAAACGGACTTCTTCACGAAACATTAGACCAGTGCACATAAAGATAACTTAATCATTGAAGGTAATCCACAAAATGCTAGTATTAAGTAGAACAACAAATTTGTGAATAAATATTCTCACTGTCACACTTTGAACCTCATCTGACCCATTCATGACACGCATATTCTTACTCACTTCGGAAGAGAATATTATTTGTAGAGCACCTTGCATCCGAGTCAGATAGAACAGGTATTTGGCTACGTTCACATTCAAAATATTCCATACTTTTCTGCGGATTGGTAGTTCAATTAACATGAGAATAACAATTAGCTTCTAATAAGATACATACAATATAAACATAATCAGAAAGGCAATGCCGTGATGATTTCAATCAAAATAAATTATCATCATGAAAATTTAATAAGTGCCCCAAATGCTAATAGCAACAAAAGGTAAAAATAAACTAGATGTAAATTACTCGGTAGGTATACATTTCGCAATCTATTCGTAATTGCTGTTCAAAAACAATACTCTCTTATTTTACATCTAGGTATAAGATATTGAGCTCAATATCTTATACCTAGATGTAAAATAAAAGAGTCTGTTGGGTTACTATTTGGCAAGTTACAACAGCTTTGGGAATAAATTACTTACAACATGCAATACTTAGCGATTCAAAATTCAACGTGACTATTATAGTTCGATTAACGACTCTATAGTAAAATAACAATCGATTGCGGGGGTGGAAGAAAGGAGGGAGTTTTATTTTTAACGAACCCTCTGGGGCATGTGGGAGCTTGCAACCCTAGGAGTATTGCTCGCGCGTTGCTGACCCTGCAGAAATGTTTTCACACTCTTCTTTGCAGAACTCCATGCTGTAATCTTTGCCCAGCGTGGGACATATTATATAAATAATAAACAGATAGCTCAAAAATCAAGATGGGTTGCAAGGAGCACTTAGAGATGAAAAGAAGAGAATAGATAATATAAAAAATAAATAAATATAATAAAGAGAAGAGAGAAAAGATAAAAAAAAAGAATAATATCTACTTAAATTTACGTGACATTAAAAAGAATCCGGTTATCCAGAAATTGCATTCGATATTCAAAATACTTTTCCATAACTGACATCACTTGTTTCGCTACGGACCAATCTTTGCAAACTGAAAATGTTAGTACAATTTCTTAATAGCCAAGTAGCTAAGGCGATCACAACTTGGAAGTATTTTCGTAACAAGTTCACAAAACCAAAGCTACTTCACTGAGACTCAATTACAAAACATTTGCTTTACTAATCAAAGATCAACATAAAAGCTATCACAGAATGGGGGCTCCAGCAGGTACTGTTATACGCTAACTCGATGATGTAAACATACGGACAGCTATTGACAGCGTTTCCGATGCTTTACGACCTTATCGGCAAGGCTGAATGTATAATTAATTTATAATCGGAACATAATTAGCTGATAGAAAATAATCTCTTCTTCTATGGCTGTATGGGTTTCTTTTATAGTAGCAAAGTGTTACCACGTTCCAACTACCTGGATCAAATCGATCGGACGTTCAAGGACGGGAACGTCAAGAGTAATCGAATCCGACGAGCATGAATGAAGAGACTGATGAATGTGGATGAGGTGGATGAGGCGAAAGAGGTATGTAAGTCTAGAGAGAACTGTCGCTCTATACCCTTTGCTTACCCCGTTAGGCACATCGCTGAATTTCTACTATAACGTATGCAAGTTTCTTCTATATATTGTCCTTCGACAAGCTCGTGGTGTGACTAATCACTGTTCTTAGGTTCAGAAAAACTCATTGGTGCAGTCGGGATTCGAACAATCTATATGTTCCAGGCACATATTGACTACTCGAACCACTCAGCCACCACGGCTCTCAGGCTTTGACTTAACTGTAAAATTACAATATTTGTTAAAATGATTAAAATCCTCCCGACGGGAACAATATATTTCACAAATTAAACGGATCGTTATCTCCGACATGGATGTATGGAGTATCCGTGCGCTGCGTGCAAAAACACAAATCCCGTTCATATGTTTCCGCAACGAGATGCGGAGGCTAGAAACGCCATCGTAAAAGACCTTATTAGTTCTAAAGGCTCGTGTTCAGTGAAAGATTTACTTAATGCGATTTTGGAGTAGCGTGCGAAGGTACGTGTGGTCTGCAATAATTTGGTAGTCAATGAGCCAATTTATTTTACTAAAGGCTTAGTAAGTAATAGTTAAGTGAATGCGACGCGATAAAGCGCGCGCAGTGGGTGTTGGGAAGTAATTTCTTTATGTAGTTACTACACTTGGATTAACGATAAATTAGTTAGTAGGTTTTGTTTTGCTTACAAATTTATGGAAATTATGGTTGAAATACAAAAGAGAACCCTACTGCTGATTAGCAGTAGGTGTTAATCACCCTATCGTGTTTTATCGGAATAGATATTTTTGATCATCTTAGTATAACTCAAATCAAAAGTTCAAATTTGACGGGATGGATTCCTTGGTGGAACGGCCATAAGAGAGAGGCCGTGGGCAATATATGAAACAATTTGTTCAAAGCACTTTTCGCGATACAAACCACACACAGAGGGTAATGTCTGTCGTTGGACTTGAAACCTCAATAACTGAAATGAACATCGTTTGGTTTTGAACTCGTTTTAACGCTCAACATTTACTTTATATGTTCTCAACAACTTCTCTTCTCGCTAATGTAAATAAGCATTTCCTTGCAAACCTTAAACTATTAATTTAAGCCTATCACATATAAAATCTATTAAAAGAGACATACGCCAAGAGTACTGGTTTTCCACAGTTAATTAATTTTATCGCTTCAAATAAATCTTTACATATCCTGTGGGATAAAATATTATTCTTATATAAGGTACGTATATGTATAGCTTCCTGTCGGTCCCGTCATTATTTAATATAATTAGTTGAAACATATATCCGTGGGAGGATCTGAGTATACATAATAAATTCAAATCAAACAATATATTAGGAGCCGTGATGGTTGGATGGTGTTAATACTCGGCTGCAAAGATTGCATTCGAATCACGACACTACCGATCAGTTTTGTTCTGAACTTAAGTACATATATACATATATCTTCATAGATAAGGATAAGTCAGGTAGTATCATTGAAAGAAAACACAGCAAATGATTTCATTTAAATAAACTTTGCGTTGGTGGTCAAAGTAAATTTGCTTAATCTAAGTAGGTACTAGATGGTGTTAAAAGTAGGACCTCCTAATAGGTCATGAATCGTGTGCATATTCAAAGCCTGCCAATTACTGCGTCGGGTTTACAGTATGCGGTTCTTACGTAGTCAAAGGACTGGGGCGATTAATTATGTTAATGATGGAACGTTGAATGGAATTCGCTGGACTTGAGACATATTTTAATGTGAGACACGTAAGGCTAAGTTGACGGACACGGACTAATAATTGAGATCGGGATTTGTTGTGTTAAGAAAAACCATAATTCACATCATGTATGCATGATGTTAATTATGGTCGCTGTCAGGAGCTAGTAAGGCATAATTAGTTACCCACAATTTCTCGCACATTGCGGACATTTGAGCATAGATAAACATATTTTTGTCATACGGACACAAGTATCTTTTTTTTTTTATACCACAAAGGTGGCAAATAAGCATGCAGTCTGTCTGATGGTAAGCGGTTACCTATGGGCGTTTATAGCACTAGTGATATCGCTCGCGTGCTGCCGACCACTCTAGGGAAAACCTCAACGGTGAGCTCATTCCACAGTCGGAGCGCTCGCGGTCAGAAACTCGTAAAAAGCTTCTAAGAGTGACGTGTGTTCAACGATATTGAGAGTCAAATGTCAGTGTTTGTAGGTGCGATGTTTATTCACGCCGTGTAGACCTTTGACATTTGGCTTTGCCACTTTTCTGTTTTTTCCTGACACGTTACTTAAAGTTATTATAAATTTGTTTTGGTTAGTTATCACGATTGTACCATGTGGGTGTAATTGTAGCGTAATAGAGCGTATTGTGTATGGTCAAATGGATATATTTTGATTAATAGATTCTTTAAGTTGTATAAACTGTATTTTATTAACAACCTTCGTGCGACTCCGTCTGCGTGGAATATAGAAATAGGAGAAATACCCTCGTATTTTTCTGGCAACTATAGGACCATACTGTGATACTAGAACTGGAGCTCTTCTCTGTCTAACCAGTCATGTATTCGGCTATAATATAATTTAATTTGACTTAATATTTTAGGAAGGTTGTGTATGTATATCGAATTAAATTAGATAGCCCTACTGATAGTAAGCGTTTACGCGATAGTAAGCGGGCAGTAATCGAACGGCGAATATATATGAAGAAACGTGAATGAAGCAGTCTGTAAGTCTAGAGAAAACTGGCGCTCGAGCCCCGTGAGAAATTCGGCTTGATAATATGTAATGTCAATATTATATATGTGCTTGCAAAATCACTCTCCTGACGCCTTACGTTGAGTGGCATAGCTATATATTATGTGTGTGTGATGAATTCTAACACTACACGAGGGATACCACAACAATGGCGCATTGTTTACAGTTAACATCAAAGTTATTTGTAAATCCGCAACATAACAATTGACGCCAGTTTACATTACCAATTCAGTGGACGTAACGGCTAACTGGCGTACCCAATTTATACAACACACTCCGCACCTCGGAACAAGCTGTATTGTCAGAACCGCCTTCAGGCTGTATTCCTAACACCTACAGTGGGAAGGAAACTGTACTATTAACGAGACAAACAAGTGAATCAAAACTCTATACAAAGCATTTAACGTTCAAATTTTAATGCGGGTTTTTGGGCGATCGAAAGTTTGAAAAGTAATTTCGATACGAATGTGTGTTCTTAAATTACAAACCTTATTGACAGCTATTGAAAGTGTTCGATACAATAAAAAAGGCTAATCGAAAAGTGTATTCTAATTAGCTTTATCATAATTATGTAACAATGTGACGGAATCGACTTTCAAAAGTATTTTGAAGTTAATAAAAGTCATAATATTATTATTTTATAACCATGATAGTATTATAACTAACTAAATCGAAATTTGATTAAAAAAGGATGCGTTTAATTTCTCTAACCAACCAACGTCCCTCTTCTAATCAACTTCGCCAACCTCTAACCAACGTCCAAAGCGTTGCGAACGCTTGCATAGAATTCCAGTCACACGAACGATTTAACATACAACTGTCAAACATATCACATATGAATAGGTCGTAAAGATATCGGCTTAACGAAATATTACCTGTTTCATATACAGGCCGTGATCTGTATTATTACTCCATACGTAGCCGTCTTTTCTTCGGTTTATGAAATGTCAAAGTGATGGGAAGTAGCCACGATACCAGTCTGATGATAAGCGGTTGGCATTGTCTATAGCTGCAAGAAACACCTTAGGTTCACTTGCACATTGTTGAGTGAAGTTGCTTCACTATCAGTGATAGAGATGAGCTTACTCTCTATCCCTCAAAAATGTATACAATGTTGCGATACAACCGGCAGGTTCTAAAGTTGATCTGGATTCGTAATCTAAATATCCGTGTCGAAGAATCTAAATATCCGTAGAACTTGTTTTCACTTTAGTTACTTTTGATGTTACGTCCCTTTGTTGTTTACATTTAAATAAGTACTAAATTTCAATCAATGATACTGTCAAATAATACAATCTTATGTGGAAATAAAGATCTTAAACCATTACCATCATTATTCTTCATACATTCTTCACTAGTTGCTAAGCGTAGTTTGGATTGCCACTAAAGATGTACTGTTATTAAGAGTAGTCAAGGCACACCTTATGCTTCGACCTATTAAATCATATACACCAGATTTGGAGTTTGTGAAAGGCCACTAAGTATTCATGGCTTAAACAAGTTTATTAGCATAACTCATTTCTAATCTAGACTCACCTAGAAGTCGTTCGTTGTTCGACCTCATAATCTCACCGCCATCTTTCCAGCTGTAACAATAAATGAATATGCATCAATATACTCGTAATATACATAATCTAGATTGAATTAATTAAGGAGAATAATTTTATGCAATCAATGTAATAATTTAGTAATTAATTCGGTATTTCTCACTTCCTTGACGTTTGATTTTCGAAGGATATTTTCCGAATCGCTTATAGTTTAAACAACCTTCATTAGCATCGTTGATTAGGCTTCAATGTAGATATATTAAAATACTAAGATAAGATATAGATAATATAGAGACAGCGAGTATTTTCTCGTTTACGTATTAACGAGCTCATAAAAAGTAGGTGAAGAGTAATGAAGAGAAGAAGAGAATGTTGTAAAGATGAAGAAGGACATGTTACGTCGGTTTGGACATTAACAAGGGGTGAGTGAAGAATGAAGAGGCAGATATACAATGGGTGGGAAAGAAGAGGCAGAGGAAGACCATGTTCCAAATGAAGTGAATTCCAAAGTAGGTCTGTAAGTCTAGAGAGAACTGGCGCTTCGCTTTTTTTTTTACTAACATACACAACTCTCTATGGATTCAAAATCCATAGTGAAACTACATCCATAAAATATAATCCTCTATAAAAGGGAAACGCAATCGACGTTGGTACTGATAAATAAATCAACCATTTGTGTTGTCAAATTGGATGCATTTAACTTTTTACAGCCATCAGTCGGCAATATTGTGCATAGCTAGCGGACGCGGGCGACTTTAGACACGTTACATGTAAAAAATTATATTATGGTTATCAATTCCTCTCACGCCTTCCCAGTAAAGCTCGTAGTGTGACTAATCAATTCAATTAGTAATATAACAATGAGAAATTTCTGGTCCAGTTCTTATACGTAATAGCCTTAAATAAAGAAATATTTGAACTATTTAATGTCAATTCATACATATTATCTACATACCTATATGTACATTCATACATACCTGGATAACATCACGCCTTACAGGGGATAGGAAGAGAGAGCCCGCAGTTCTATCTTAACTTACAGACGTTATTCGCTTCACTCACATTTACAGTCTTTTCATACATGCTCTTCCGAGCAGCCTCCGACATATTTCGCCTTAATTACTACAGTACTTAATTTTCACATACATACACTTTTGTAGACACTACCACCCCGATTATATGTACGGAAAACCGATTATATATTTTTGTTCGTAAGAATCACAAAACACTTACAGATATTTTTTATACTTTTTACAATGAGAAATGACAAGCAATTTCAAAGAAACTTATTCGAAATACAAGGATGTCTTTTGCATTTGCCGATCACGTCGCCACCGCCGCCGACACATGAGTTCGTTTGTATATTTCAAAGGATTGCAAATACGATGCATTCATTTATAAGTTCTATGTGGTTACAACAAGCACAAAATTTCCTTGGCAAGAAGTTTTCCAAGAGATTTTGTTCGATGTTTATCAAGCTGCAGAATCTACCGGTTGAGGACCTTACGCTTTCAGACTGTAAGTTTTATATCAAATCGGAGCCTGAGGGTGAATACGCATATTATTTAAATAATAAAGTGAACTTGAGCGCATTATGAGATCATTGCTTAATATACCCACACACCCACTTTCGTAAGTAGGTATTAGATAGAATTCGTTGGATTTCTGAAAATAAATACCATCTACTAAACTTTACTAATATCTGTAATAATTCAAATATCTATACCTACATGATTATATGCCGATTTCTATTTGTTACAGCGATACTTGATACAAAAAAAAATCAAATTATACAAAAAAATTAAGATCAAAATAATTACTCCGCAGAAAAAATCTGGTACGAAACTGACAGACGATATTAAAAAAGTTTTGAATTTATTCTCACGCAATATGTTTGCGACGAAACGTGTCTTTTTCCTTAGCTGTTAAAGAAACAAAACAACAAACAAACTCACAGAAACAGACCCAGGGCCGAACCTGCAATCTTTAAAGACACTAAGTCGGCAACGCGCGAGTGATACCCCTGGTGTTGCAAGCGTCCATAGGCGGCGGTAACCGTTTACCATCAGGCGGACCGCATGCTTGTTTGCCACCCAAGTGGTATAAAAAAAAAAAAAACTTTATAAAAGGCTCGATTAAAGAATTTATAAACAAAAAAATATTTATATAGGAGAGGTATGGAGGCCCTCAAACAATGTGCCACAAAGTCAATCACGTTGACGTAATTGCTTTACAACAAAGCTACCACAAAACGGGATTCAGGATCGTGTGCTCGTGATCACAGTTACGTGACTAAGCTTAATCAAAATAAATAATTGCACCGGAAAAGCTGACAACTTCTCATGAATTTGTCAATTTAAATATCAACCATGCTTTACTACATCCTACTAATAATATTATAAATGCGAAAATTTTACAGTATTTATGTATGCATGTGTGGATGTTTGTTACTCAATCACGCCAGAATGGCTGAACGGAATTGATTGAAATGTTGGCATAGATATAGATTGAATTAACACATAATATATGATTTGTTCCAAAAATAAATCTGAATAAAATTATACTCATGAATCGACTTTTTTGCGGGTAAAATCGCAAGGCACAGTTAGTCTTATATATCCTCACGCCTTCCCACAAGGGTCCCCGAAGGGGTAGGCAGAGGTGTATAGGTAATACCCACACACCCACTTTCCGCCAGAGGTATATTAGGTTAAGAGTACGTTAAGAGTACTCGAAACCGACGAGCATGTATGAAGAGACTGATGAATGTGGACGAAGCGAAAGAGGTATGTAAGTCTAGAGAGAACTGG
>JACCPG010009457.1:0-11370 GCA_016069955.1 Drepana arcuata | reverse complement strand
GTATGTATGCCAATGCGGCAGATGGTGAGTTTGTCGCTGATTCTCAAGCGCTACTACAAGGTTTGAATGGTCGAGGTTGCTGGCAACACAAAGATTGCAAATACAAATCCCGGCTGAACATATGAGCTTTGTCTGAACTTGAGATACACAGATGGCCGGGCTTCGAACCTGCCATATTTTTTATAAGTAGGTAACCAATTTAGGCAGTCTATCACTACAGTTTATGTTTATTTCAAGTGAAAAGAAGTAACATTTATATTTCAAACGTTGACCTAACATTGCTGAATATAATCCATTTGATGAACCGATATACTAGCTAGGTAGCAAGAGAACCGATAGTAGTACCCACACTCCCTATTTCCGAAATATTTTAGGTGCTAACTAGACAGATGGCGAGTCCATCGCCGTTAATCAAGCACGACTTTACATGCGCCTTTGAATTGCTTCTCAGATGTATGCAGGTTTCCTCTCGATGTTTCCTTCACCGTGAAGCTCGTAGTGTGACTGATCACTATACCTACTAAGTTCAGAAAAACTCATTGATACAATCGGGATCCGCACTTGCAAGCTTTGTGCTGCAGGGAAACTACTCGAATCACTCAGCCACCACGGCCTATAGGTAATATTTATTTTATAAATACAACCGTAACGTTAAAAGTTGAATAATAATAATAATAATAATAATTTTGATTAAGTATTTATTGAAATGTTGGTTATTATATGGCTATTTTCATATCCTAAACCGTTAATGTTGCTACACGTATCTTAATATTATTAAAAATTAAGCATAAATGTACCATAAAAAAAAAATTTTTTATGATATTGAATAAAAAAAACTATTTTACATTGAATAAAAAATTTACTCACCACCGGATTTCACGAAACCTATAAGAAGTAACGTTAAAAAGGAAAATCGTAAAAAATCATTCATTTTGAGTTATACAATTCAAATTTCACATATAAAATAAAATAAAATTATTGGATGTAAAGATGAAGTGGACGCCTTTGTATCCGACCGTGGACTGTTGAAGGAAGTATTTATAACTGAGATAATATACTAATGTACTGCATACATTATATAAACGCTTGTAGGTACATAACAAGGTGAAATAAATTACTTTTCATTACAAATAATCTTCTAATTACCAGCCACGTTGTACGAGAAAAACTTAGCAAAATGCATGGTAATCATAGTTAAATATTCTAGAACATAATAATCCATAATGTTCTTTTTTGATAATGTGTCACAATCCTCACGCCTTCCCACAAGGGTCCCCGAAGGGGTAGGCAGAAGTGTATAGGTAATACCCAAACACCCACTTTCCGCCAGATATATATTTTAGGTGCCAACGTGTCAAATGTCAGTGGCGAGTCCGAGTCCGATAATGTGTCACTTAGTGATAAATTATTTCTGGCTAGTACTATGACTAGTAGGTATTACTGGCTATATCCGCATCTATTTCGAAAAGCGGCTAAAATACCACCAATTAAAAACATGGTAGGTACTAATAAAGATTTACCTGTAAATCTATACATATTATGATAATCCTTGTAATAGGCTGATATCTGAGCATTGCAGATATAAAAAAAAATAGGGGTCTGTTCAGTTATAGAGCAACAGAAGCCAACATTTCTTGTCTATCATACTGTATAATATTACAAAAAGTAGTGCATTGAGTTGAATGTAGTTAAAGCCGATCTTTTACTAGTGATTAAACAGGCTATATTTTACACGGTAATCAATTGGTCCCGATAGGCGATAAGTTATTTTGCAGTTTCGTCCTTTATCGATGACGACTACAAAGAAATAAGTACAACAGAATGGTATATCCCCATTCTTAAAAAATATATGAATAGAAATTATTTATTCGACGATAATTCACAAAATTTTAGTTTTTAATCTGTATTGAATCTCCTTAATAATCATTCATCATAATTATGATAAGTTTAAATATGGCCGGATATGTCATAATATTGCTGTCTTAGCAATTGGCGGAAGTGCCGTCATGTTTTATACAAGCCATGACACTGCTCAAACCATCCTACACATTTGTAAGGCCCCTAACTTCATTAACTCATATATTATTTCTTGGAAATCATAACAGTATAATATGCCCTCACGTACACGGCTGTCAAAAGGTAAATACGTGCCGTGACATGACAATTAGTAGATTTTTCTGTGTTGATAAGGTCGCGTTCTAATTTTAACCAAAGTTTTAAGACGCGTGGTGGCTTAAAAAGTCACCAGCAAATTCAAAATTGAAGGTTTGTGCCCCGGTGGCCCAAGGATTCCCGAAGGACCGCCGGGGTATGTGTGTGTGTGTAATAGCTACATGTGAACGTGACAGATGACGGGTCGAACGCCGTTTTGCAAGCACAAACTATTCATACGTCATTGAATTTCTTCTCAAAGGTATGCAGGTTTGCTCTCGAAGTTTTCCTCCAGCGTAAAGGTCACGGTGTGATTAATGTACTTAAGGTCAGAAAAACTTATTGGTTGCATTGCAAGTTTGAATCCTGACTTTATAGTCGGGATTCTTGCTACTTGAACTTGCAATCTTTGTTACAGGCGGCTGCTCGAACCACTCGGCCACCACACCTCTAGTACACAGTTTTGATGTAGTTTGCTGACGGTATGCTGACTTTGGCTAAGCTGGATATTTTTTTAATTTGATAATATAAATTATTCGACATTTAAATGCAGTTGTAACATTGACGTTGACATTTAAGATTTTATTTGATTTTGATACATGAACTTATTTAATGTTATTTTTATGTTTAATTAAATCAAATTATTAACAGTTTTTTTTTTCTAATTTGCCAGTAATACCCCGTAAAATAGCACATAGAATATCATATATTAAGTTACAAGCTGATTTCAGCAATCGCTTGTGATCCTAAATAAGTTTTGATTGCAGTAAATACATTATTTACAGGCTCAGTGAGCATAGGAACACCAAATTCTTGAGTCAACGCCTTCCAGTTTTCATTCATGAACGTAAGTAACGGATCACCTGAAATTATCATATAATTGAATTACATTCATGTACATAAAATGTTACCTCATTGAGAACAATTGAATAGTGCATTTTGGAACCGTGGTTCTGAATTATAAAATATTTACGAAGTATAAAAATATTTGAAATGGATTTTCGCTCGCACGTCAATCCATTGAAATCCCTAGTTAACGAATTGAAATGTTTAGCTTACAATTATTTAAATTCAACTAACAAACAAATTGCGTACTGTTAAAAGTTACGTAAATCAAACTTTAAAGAAACTTACTCAATGCTTTATTTCCGTTGAAGAGGTTTGTGAGGTGAAAATGAGCATTTTCTTTCACGTCGTAATTGAACTTGTAGCTTTTCAGTTCAATGGTGTCCTTACCATTCGAATCTTTGACTATGTCAAAAGGCATTGTCATCTCTACTTCTAACTTCTCTGAAAAATAGCAATGGTGACGTTAGCATACGATTGGTTTTGAATTTTTGTAAGGCTTAAAAGTATTTAAATATACATATAATAATTTTTCTTAAATAGCTTTGTGTATATTTGTCTGTAATTTAAAGTCGTTACGTTACGTATTTAAAGACGACATTTTACGTTGGTATTAACATATAGAAAAGATTAATGACTAAAGTTTTATTTGAAATATTACTATATACTCACTTATTTTAATGCTAACATCACCATCTCCGCTTATTGGCAGAATTAACAGTTTTCCGGAAGCTTTGTATTTGCCCTTTAACCCAATGTCCAGATGGAACGTTAGCTGCATGGTTTTGGTCGCCATATCAATACTGAAATCATGTTTAAACATTACAACATGTATGAAGAAACTACTAAGCTTGATTAAAAAATATAACCTGTTATTTAAGAAACTTGGAAACATTTGCCTTGAAAATTGCAAATTGCAAATTTATCTTGACCTTACCTTGAAAAGTAAACAAATGGCCATGTACTCATATTTTCACTACGTAAGTAGTTCCACTTATGGTGAAGGAAAACATCGAGAGGAAACCTGCATGCGCCTGAGAAGCAATTCAATGTATATTTTGTCGTGCTTGAGTAACGGCGATGGACTCGCACTTTGTCACGTTGGCACCTAAATATATCTTTGGCGGAAAGTGGGTGTATGGGTATTACCTATACACCTCTGCCTACCCCTTCGGCGACCCTGGTGTGAAGGCGTGATGATTATTACTATATATATTTATATATTACCGTTGGTATATAACAATAGGGTTGTAGTTATATAAATCTGGACAGGGAAACTAGAAAAATTAAAAACTGAATCATTGTAGGAAGCATTCACTCCTGATGAAGGAAAACAATTATACGGAAGAAACCATTATACGTTTGGGGCGAAATACGAAGACGTAAAATATAAGCATGCTTAAGAAAATGCGATGGACTCTCCATCTGTCACGTTGACACCTACGTACATCTGCAGCGATAAGATATATACAGTGTAAACCCTTTATAACGAATTTGAAGGGACCGAGCATTTTTATTCGTAATAAAGAGTTTTCATTATATGGAGGGAAGAGAATTTTAAAAGAGAAATTTAACCAATTACAACAATTTCTAATTTTATTAATATCAATAGGTAAATTATTCAAAACACATATATTCTGTAAGCTTTGCGCATGTCTAGGGATGTGATCTTCATGAAACATTAAGATTATTTCATCAAGTGCTTGTTGAACAGAAGAATGGCACACGTGTTAAGGCAATTAACAATAACAAAAATGAGACTGCTGTTTATGACCTCAGATATCTTTCTTAGTAGGTAATTTCGGCACCTCAAAGACTAGTTTTGTCAGCTGATTAAAAAAACAATTACACTGTTAAATATGTTGTTGATGTCTAAATATGAAAAGATTTCTTCGTTATAGGGAATGGCTGTTGCGTTATAAAGAGTGAACCACAAAACCCATACAGTAAACCAACCAAATTGAACAAATTTCTAGGTTATAGAGAGTTTTTCGTTATAACGAACGACGTTATAAAGAGTTTACACTGTATATATATTTACGTATAAGCATAAATATTTGTAGATTTATTTTAAAACAAAATATCTGTATAATGTAATAAAAGGTGCGTGTCGGTATTAACCTCAGTTATATTGTGAAGCAAATTACAAAGTTCCAATTTTAATTTCCTCACAAGCTGCTGTCGAACCAGCCAAAACCAGCAAATAAAAAACCGGCCAAGAGCGTCTCTATGCGTAGTGTAGGGTTCCGTAGTTGATTTTTTCTTTTCCAAGTACATTTTATAACTTGGCCGGCCATTACTTATTAACCTATAAAGCCAACAGCCGTCATAGTTTTCCTTTAAAATTTTTTATATGTATATACTACTAGCGTATCATTCTACACATCTACAAATAACGGTTTAACTGAGCTTAATATTTCGTAGTTGGAACCCTAAATCGCAAAGCGTTCATAACATACCCCTACTATTTTTAAATAAGCTATGTAACGATATGCCCTGGTGATGGAGAAATAATTAAAAATATTTTTTGTCCTCGTTTTACAACTTTCACGGCGCGGTAATATGTACTACATACATACTACTAACTGCTTTGTAGTACCAAGCGTCTGTACTCAACCCGCGAACGGACGACATGGCCATATATAAGGGTTATATCTATAAGGGTTCGTTCTTTACTATGGAAAGCTAAAAACGCAGTTTCTCTTATTAATAGGCGTATAATACCAAACAGAAATGAATACGCTGCTTTTTTGTGTGTTAACAAGTTTAGTACCCGTGAGTCATTTACACGTAGGTATCTACTTACCGGAGGCCCCAGAAAGTACCACAACTCATAGGCACGATCTAAAAGTGATTGATATGGGTCTGTAAGGCCTTAGCCTTTCCTTAAAAATTACTTATCCTCACGCCTTCCCACAAGGGTCCCCGAAGGGGTAGGCAGAGGTATATAGGTAATACCCACACACCCACTTTCCGCCAGAGGTATATTAGGTGCCAACGTGACAGATGGCGAGTCCATCGCCGTTACTCCAGCACGACTATACATACGCCTTTGAATTTCTTCTCAGACATATGCAGGTTTCCTCTCGATGTTTTCCTTCACCGTAAAGCTCGTGGTGTGACTAATCACTGAGTTCAGAAAAACTCATTGGTACAGTCGGGATTCAAACTTGCGACCTTTTGCGTCGTAGGCAACAGCTCGAACCACTCGGCCACCACTTTTCTCTTTTTTAAAAATAACTTGGTGATTATTATTTCATAGATGGAATAGAATAGACATAAATAATGTTTTCGGAATATTAAAAATGACTTTCTTAAAGAAGGGGGCATCCGAATGCAGTCGAGTAATAATTATTAACTTTGAATTCACACAAATATACTTCTTAGACTAAACAAATCTTCTACTAGGTAGATTGTTGTGTTGATCACACGAATATTCGTTCACGGCGGGAATCGAACCCGCGACCATAAACTTCGGCACCAGGAACTCTGACCACTGACCTCTTTCTTCCTCCTCTCTGTTGATTTCTTATACTTATCTATATAAAAGTAGTATATTTCTCGCTGCAATACCTACCAACCTCAACTTATCTATGGTGGATGTCTTCAGTCCTTTTACATCAGCATTTTTAACATTTAACTTGAGCCCTGATAAATCAACCTTAACATGAGTCAAGTGCATGGGATCTAAGCCTCCTATCCCTAACTCTGGAATGCCTGCGGTGAAGTCTGCTACAACAGCTTGCGCTGATGTCTTCAAACATGAGGAATCTGACAGTTGACATTTTTGCGACGGTTGAACTGAAAATAGAAAAGGAATATAACTTAGAATAGAGTCGCGCAGGATATTAGCAGCCACCTGAGTGACTTGGCGTATACATTGATCTGTTGTCGCACTTACAATAAGTAGTACAATTTTAAACTGTATTTATATTTACCTGCGCGTTGAGTAGTGATTCGAGATAGATACATAGAGTGCTATCGACGGCCGTCTGGTCTAGAAGCTAGAGCTCTGAGTCTAGAGGCTAGACTGCAAACTTGAGGTCGCGGGTTCGATTCCCGCCGAGGGCAGATATATGTGTGACGGTATTTGTACCTTAGTCTTGGATGTCCTATGTATTTATGTATCTATATAAGTAAATATATCGTTGTCTAGTTACCATAACAAAAGCTTTGATTAATTTGAGGATATGCCAATTTGTTTGGAATTGTCCCAAGGAGGTTATTTATTTATGTATCATATAGATAGTTCATTAGTTCATCGCAATCAGATAGATAGACACGGCACGCGGTTTTTTCCTACATAAATATTTAAGTAGGTAAAAACTTTAATAAGGTAAACACAATTTTAAACATTGAATACAAAGAACTGGTTTACTTCGTCAGGTATTAAATATTTACATAAAATATATAAGTATTGGACTGCATCGGAGATAATTACAGCCTATTCATGAAAACAGACTATTTGTGAATTCATAACACAATCAGATGGTGTAACAGAATGATATTAAAATGTTTAGACGAAAATTAATCTATATCCTACATCTATATATATATACCTACATATAAAAATGTTATGTTGGTTTGTGTACGCTTCAAAAACTCAACAAGTTCTGCACCGATCGAGCTGAAATTTTAGCATGATATATAATCGGCATCAAGGATTGTTTTCATCTATTTTTTGCATCAGTCACATATCTATAGCGAAGCGTGGCAGGGTACAGCTAAACAGTATATTATACATGCGATAGTTTATGAGGTTATTTGTTGCTCAATCACGCCAAAATGGCTCAGAAATTGGACGAAATTTTGCACGGAGATATATATTAGCTAACTTAACAGATTTGTTTTGTTCGAGAAAAAACTACTCATATATTTTTTTTATGCAGTTTAAGCCGCCGTGCACAGTTACTGCCGTAGGTTACTACCACTGATACTGCCGCACAGCATTAGTTATATACATGGAAACATGTAAATTTTTAGGCACTTTTTTTTCGGCCATTCGCATAATTTACAACGCTTAAAACTTATATGACGATATATTATTATGATACTTAGTATAATTCATATTTGTATTATAAATGCGGAAGTTACTCTGTTTGTTTGCCTTTGCCTAACTGGTCATCATGTAATTTGGTATCCAGTGGAAGGCCAACAGCTTTATGGGCATCTATTATCTCAGAAAAATATCCTGACGGTGGTAAATCGGGTGGGATGTTTGTAGAGTCGATGTTTAATTGCTCAAGTTAGGGATATAAACATTTTTCATATACATTTGTTTTAAAATTCATATTTAAAATTTGTAACATAAAAATCTGAAAAAAAAAAGTTTCTGTTTTTTTATATCGCGTCTAATTTTAGTGTATCATGAAATAGAAACAAAAATCCAAACTGAAACCATTGGAGGTGCTGGGATTTGAACCCAGGACTTTCAGCATGCGAAGCAGACACTCTACCACTGAGTTACACCCCCGTTGCTCAGTACTGGCGAAGTAGGCTGTACATTTTTGATTACAACCGTGTAAACTATGTACTTAGGTACATTGTAATCAAACTAGTAAAAAAATACACATGTCCATCATGTGTAGAAGTAGGGAAACAAAATATTAACAATACATAATTATCAACCGCCACAGTTAACGTAGTTAATTATTTATGAAGTGACTGATGAATGTGGATGATCCGAAAGAGCACCGGTTCTCTCTAGACAGAGAACCGGTGCTCTACTCGGGTAGGCAGCGACCCCGTATCTTTATTTGAAAACTTATTTCGCATAGAATTACCTACATAAAATGTTATCTTTTGTTAAAATGTTATTGTTAAATGCTTTAATACAATTTAATAACTAAAAATATATACATAGGTTTTTTTTATGCAACAAGAGTGGCAAACAAGCATACGGCCCACCCGATAGAAAACGGTTACCGTAGCCTATTTACACTTACAATACGGAAGTATCACTAACGCGTTGCAACTCTGTGTTCGGAGTGTTATAGTGTATTGGCAGCACAATGGGTTTAATCACTCTGCTTCCAACACAATGTAACAATCCTCCCGCCTCCCCAAGGAGCTCATTACTGGAAACCTTAACCAGATTTCAGAACCAAAACTAGAAACTAGAATATTGCAGGTTGTAAAAATAATACTTACACGCTGCGTATGTGAGAGTAACTTTTGCAAGGACTATAAACGCGAAAAAGATTTGCATTTTTTCGTTGAACATGACCGCACTAATTGATCGTTCGTTCACTACAGCCAGAACACTGGAATGTCAACAGGTTTTATATCTATAAGCATCGATATATCCGAGAGTTTTTAGATACATACATATCCAAGGTTACAAAAATATCTATCGGAAGTTTATACTGGTAACTGACGCTCAAATAATTTATGGACTTAACGTATAGGTGATGATATCAAAGACAAACCAGACAGACTTATGGCCATTAAGTCAGTATCGGTGCAAACGACAAGTTATATAATAAATTGTAGGATTTTATAGCTAGAAGGAAATGTATTTACATTTTAGGCACGTATTTCTGGGGTTATTAAGTAAACGACACAGTCCTTTCACCTGAAATATATTTTGTTACCAACGTAACAGATGGCGAGTCTATCGTCGTGTCTCAAGAACGCCATTTCTTTTTGTTTTTTTTTATACAAAACTGGCTAACAAGCATTGTTTACTATTACCGTCCCACGATCGTTCCCGAATAACTCGATTTATTTGAAAAAAAAAAAATTGGCTGTTTCGCATGAATGTTTGTTGAAGTTTTTATTCACCTTCACAGATTTTATTTATTATTATTTTATTATTAACTCACTTTGCAAATAATTAATTAGTATTATCGTACAGACCGTGTTTAAAGTTGCTAAAACGATGATACCTGAATGCTTAATGTGTCTCGTACATCATCATTATTACGATATCGATTTTTATTATGACTGTGATCCTTTCTTATCGTACGGCGAATATTGTCTAAATTTAAATAGATGATTTCGTTTTATTAAAGCCATAGGGACTACTTTACACATAGTTACCTACGTATGTTACAGATAATTACCTTGAGTAAAGTTACGTATGTCCCTTAGTGACCCTAAGGGACACACGTAACTTTACTCAATGTGTCCTCTTCCAAAAGCATTTTGGAAAACTCACAACAATCTCCTGTTATGTGGAGATATAAAATCTAGCTGAGTAGCCCCTAATTTGAGCCGAATATCATAGCCTGAATCCTGAACGGGCAGATAACCGTTATATATAAATGTGCCGAGTGATTCGACTAGTTATCTGCAACACAGAGATTGCAAGTTCGAATCCCGCCTGCACCAATGAGTTTTTCTTAGTGACACCACGACCTTTACGGTGAAGGAAAACATCGAGAGGAAACCTGCATACGCTTGAGAAGAAATTCAATGGCATGTACAGGTATGTAAAAATATGTACAGTCGCGAATGGTCAATTTGTTATTATTAGCATAATTATGTCAATTTTACTCGCTACGTAGGTACGTACGTGGTGTAACAAGCTCGATGAAAACAGGTTAGGTAGGTACTTGTCTAATATAGTTCTCTCTACTTACCGATCTATTTCGCTTCATCCACAAGTCTCGTAATACATGCTCGCCGCTTTGAAGTACCTTCTCTGGACGTTCCCAACCTTGAGAGTTCGTTCGATTTGATCTAGGTAGTTGGAACGGTGCCTTCATCTATCTCTTCATCTATAAAGATCCCATTGTATATCTGTTTCGTGAATATGTATCAACGTCACATGGCTTTCTTCATCATCACAATCCGCTATTTGCTTGGCCAACCTTGTCCCAATTATGTTAATAAAATCAAATAGTTATTAATAATGCTTGTTATTAAGACAAATACCACTTAAACTCGTTAAAACTATACCCAATTAAACTTTACTAGTGTAGGTATTAATATTCATAGTTAACAAAAACAACCTGCTTTGTACCCACGGGTATCTTTAATTATTTAATTATCGTCTGCTTTTGAGCGACGGCTCGAAGTCTACTTAGCGGGCATGTAGCAATTTAATTTATGACTTAAGTTCTTAATGCAGCAGTATAACTTTAAAAAAAATAATTGGTCCCTGAAATTGATTCCATGTAAATTAAATATATATATTCTCACGCCTTCCCACAAGTGTCCTCGAAGGGGTAGGCAGAGGTGTATAGGTAATACCCATACACCCACTTTCCGCAAGAGTTATATTAGGTGCCAACGTGACAGATGGCGAGTCCATCGCCGTTACTCAAGCACGACTATACATACGCCTTTTGAATTTCTTCTCGGACGTATGCAGGTTTCCTCTCGATGTTTTCCTTCACCGTAAAGCTCGTGGTGTGACTAATCACTGTA
>JACCPG010009456.1:0-39767 GCA_016069955.1 Drepana arcuata | reverse complement strand
CATACAAAACAAATAAACACAGTGACTCTTAACACACTCGGGTTGATGGTAGTTGTCGCGTTGCGAATGCCACCCGCGGAGGGCATGTGAATAAATCCAATTGAGTAATAGATAGCTAGTTAGCAAAATCTTTGATGATCCGAAGTATATAAGAGCTTCTACCGGAACTTCAACCTCTGGCCTCGTAACAACTCAACTTTTTAAAATATTGGTCCTGTGATAAGGTAAGTAGTTCAGTAGCATTTCAGTCCAGTTATGGGTTAGGTAGGAGTCCGGTACAGCGATTGTGCTTTTGTCATATAATCAATTGATTGAAGTATTCATTCGAATGAGTACGAGAAGCGGTTCAAGTCAAACCCTTTTCGAGTTGTAGGAGTCAATAATCTTTAATCAAATCTGCCTCTCACTTCCTTAACACACCAATATGTCCTTTTATCATTTGCAAGCATTGTATCTCTTGTCTTTAACTCTTATAGACGACAACCATACATAAACTAGTAAGGGGAGCGACAACCACCGGCTGTCAACCACTTATTAGTCACGACCGACTTAGGTAGACACACAGAAAGGAGAGGCACTTAACTAAAGGTATAAGGGTCGACTCACCGCATCCAGTAGGCCCCAGCAGGAGCACATTGCTCTTGTCCAGCCTCAGCTCGTGATGCTGCCTTTCGAGCACTTCCGCCCCAGCGCCGACGCCGGTCGTGTGAGTTAAGTGCAGGAGATCTGGAATTAAGAGGCATCTTATCTATGAAAAAAAATCAAACAGACGTGGTTGTGTTCTGACTTAGCATAGGATGCTGGTTGGAACTTGAATTGAGAATTCAACATATAACTAAGTACTATACATATGATTATATATACTAGTAGATCTTGCAACTGGTGTGTGTGTGTGTGTGTGTGTGTGTGTGTGTGTGTGTGTGTGTGTGTGTGTGTGTGTGTGTGTGTGTGTATGTGTGTGTGTATGTGTGTGTGTATGTGTGTGTGTATGTGTGTGTGTATGTATGTGTGTATGTATATGTGTATGTATATGTGTATGTATATGTGTATGTGTGTGTGTATGTATATGTGTATGTATATGTGTATGTATATGTGTATGTATATGTGTATGTATATGTGTATGTATATGTGTATGTATATGTGTATGTATATGTGTGTGTGGGCGAGTTTCGAGCGACTTAGTGAAGTTATTGCAAAAGGTTTTCGACATTATTGTAACTGAGGGTTAACGTCCATTTATTTATTTCCTTTTTATCTCGTATTTGGTCTTATCAAATACATTGAGATATGAAAGTCATATAGTCATAATAATTTGTCTCATAAGTTGACTCTAAATTTTTCAATAAAGTCAATGATGATTCTCTAAACCGATATTGTAATATGTTACGTGGCCGTCAGTCGTCACTCATCCTGTCTTTACAAACGTAGGTAACTGTCTTTCTTCATCTTTAAAATCATTGTATTTTAAGTTTCATGTGAATCTATATCCAGTGAGTTATAAAATATATTATTTTCGACATAAAGTGAGGCGATGAAACGTTAAAATACCCACAAAACATGTAAACCTGCAGGCGTGACTGAGGTGAGCCGAAGGCGGCGAAGCGTGGGGATCTCCAAACTCATTGCGTTCAATTAGACACACTTTCGCGATTTCGATCTGTGACTTCTGGTGTCAAAATTGATTTATATCAAGGTTGAATTGATTTATAAACAGTCTTTGAAGAATTTATCTATTTATGGACATCCGGGAACCGTTTGCCAGATATTCCACACCCGTCCATAACTGTTGCACAATCACAAAGGGCATAGATAACAACATGCGTACAAACATATATTAAAATGCCGTGGTGGTCGAGAGGAAAGCGAAAGAAGTCTATAAGACTAGAGGACATTGGTGCCCACTATATATATATATCTGTAAGTATCTACAACACACCCGCTATGCGCCGGAGATAAGGTGCCAATGCGAGTCCATGAACATCTTTGAGTTATTGAATGTCTTCTCAAACTTATGCAGGTTTCATCTCGTAGGAAAACCCTTTACCGTAAAGCTCGTGGTGTGACTAGCCACTGTACTAAGTTCAGAAAACCTCATTGGCACAGTCGAGATTCTGCGTCAAGAGTACTCGAAACCGACCGACGAGCATCTATGAAGAGACTGATGAATGTGGACGAAGCGAAAGAGGTATGTAAGTCTAGAGAGAACTGGCGGTCTATACTCTCTGCCTACTCCGTTAGGGACTCGGCGTGATGATAATTATGATGGTGATGATGATGAGATTCTGCTGGAACTGTCGGTAGCTTACAATTTTGGTGTTGCAGGCAAGTACTTGAACCACTCGGCCACCACGGCTATGCTAGTACGGCGGGTATATTAGGGAGAGTACCTCTGTGTGTGTGTTGTAAGGGGTGGTGTGCGTCAGGAGTGCCGCCGCTAGTGACGTTGTTGTAGATCCTCTTGTAGTGGTTGTACACCGCCACGGAGAGCACCTTCTTAGCGTACTCCTGGCCGACCACATGCTTGTTCAGGTATTCGAATATCTTTTTCGGAGGAGGCGGGGGTTTCCTGTAACAAATAATGGACAACAATATTAATATACTTGCTATAATTAAACCTACATCTAAGTTTTTTTTATACAACAAGAATGGCAAACAAGCATACGGCCCACCTGATGCGAAACGGTACGTATTTACGCTAATGATACCGAAGTATCACTTGCACGTTGCCACTCTGTGTTCGGAGAGATACTGTGTTGGCAGCATAATGGTACCCCCTTCCCAAGGAGCTAATTATTCAAAAACTTATTCATACGCAGGAACACAACACAATAAACTGTGTTATTTGGCTACGGACTTCTATAAGGTCCTGCCCCAGTCGGGTAGCTCCATGTTCGAACGGGAAACCCGTAATCCCTACCTCCCTTAAACAAAACACTACATATAATAAACCACTGCAATAAAGATTGCAAGTTCTAATTCCGACTGTACCAATGAGTTGAAGGTGAATTTCCTTCACCTTCAACTCATTCCACGAGGGCAACTCATTCACATACGTTTAAGAAAAAATTCAAAGACGTATATATATAGTCGTGCTTGAGAAACTGCTACGAGCTCGCCCTCTGTCACGTTAGCACCTAAATTGATCTCCGATGAAAAGATGGTGTTCTTACACCTCTGCCAACCTTCGAGATCCTTTAGGAAAGGCGTGAAGACATGTCTTTGTATGACAAATGTGTTATTTAAAAATACATGTTTGTACATTCAATATAAGACGTACAATCCAAGTACATAAATACGATAAAAGATAATACTTATACACTTAATAATATAATATATCCTCACGCCTTCCCACAAGGGTCGTAGGTCGTAGGTCGTCGTAAGGGGCGTAGGCAGAGGTGTATAGGTAATACCCACACACCCACTTTCCGCCAGAGGTATATTAAGTGCCAACGTGACAGATGGCGAGTCCATCGCCGTTACTCAAGCACGACTATACATACGCCTTTGAATTTCTTCTCAGACGTATGCAGGTTTCCTCTCGATGTTCCTTCACCGTAAAGCTCATGGGTGTGACTAACCACTGTACTTAAGTTTTAGAAAAACTCATTGGTACAGTCGGGATTCGTAGTTGCGACCTTTGCGTCGCAGGCAACTGCTCGAACCACTCGGCCACCACGGCACTTATACACTTATCTAGGAGAAAGTTGTAAATGCCAGAACAAAGATGTGTATCGCGAGCAAGCCTTGTCTGACCTTTCGCTTATCTTAGCATTGTACAATGGCGTGTAACAATACGTCATCGGTTACAATCAAAACGCGACACATTTACAACGTGTGGTATAGTAGCACTTCCATTTTGGTAAGCTGCCATCTGACCATTCAAACGCAATCTTATACCTTTAAACGAGCAATTCTTGTATATAAATATATAATCTGAATCTCGGAAACGGCTCCAACGATTTTCATAAAACTGGGTAGAGGGGAGATTTCGGAGGCGATAAATCGATGTAGCTAGGTTTCATTTTTAGAAAACGTCGTTTTATCCGTGTTTTTAGGCAATGAAAATCTGCTACAAGTTCATTAGAATATGAGTTTCGCCACTGCTCTACCGACACAGCAACAATAAAGCGTTGCTAAGCAACAAACACTAAGCCAGTGTTTGCTTTGATGTATATTAAATCAATTGTTAAATACCGAGCTAAGCTCGGTCATCCAGGCACTAAGTATTAATAAATGTAATTCTCATCAGACAAATCGAAACACCTTGCTTTGTAAGGATTATCAGATACTAGCGGTCCCGCCCAGCTTCACCCGTGTGAAAAAGTAAAATTTCCTGAAACACGATCGCAGCGCCACCTCCGTGTCCAAGTGTGATGTAAGCTATCTTTTAAGTTGAATCAAACTGCACACGGTGTGCAAATTTGATTGAAATCGGTTAAGTTGTTAAGGTGCCCATCGCGGACTTAATTGCCATAAAAAAGGTTATAGTGAGTCAATCTTAAAAGATAGACATATGCTGACAAGGACTTTTTTTAACTTTTAAAGAGGAACAATTCCCTCATACATGATATTTTCGTAACTTAACCGTTTACGTAGCGCACGCAACGGAAGCTCTTAAAAAGGAATATTTCCCGTTCTGGCAACATTTTTCATTTATGCTTCGCTCCTATTAGTCGTAGCGTGATGTTATATAGCCTAAAGCCTTCCTAGAGAAATGGACTATTCAACACAAAAATAATTGTTCAATTCTAACCAGTTGTTCCTGAGATTAGCGCGTTCAAACAAACAATCCACATTTGACATATATTCCTAACTATACAAATTTTTCTGATAATTCTCACCAAACACAAACTTGCAAGGTGTTTCGATTTGCCTGATGAAAAGTGTAGGTATATAGTAATATAGTGCCTTCCACAAAGACGCGCCCCATCAATTCCTAGTTGAGTGGGTCGCCGCATGCGGGGAGTATGACCCCGCTTCTATTATATGTAGTGTGCGTGTGCACTTATAGGTAATCAATGTGTACCGACAATAGAATATTAGTGGAAGGTTGTATACTTACACTATAAACTATAAGGAACAATAGTGGGGCGCATCTATACATACATATCATCACGCCGAGTCCCAAACGGGGTAAGCAGAGAGAATAGAGCGCCAGTTCTCTCTAGTAATTACATAGTTTTTTTTCTCTCTTCAACTGTTTCATTAGCATCAATTATGTGTTAGATCGCGAGGGTTATACACACGGACGCAAACATATCTGACGATAAAATGGCAACACCAGATTTTTTTTTAGATGTCATTGAACCGAGATCGTGAATGTCAATACATTACGTTGATATATGACGCGTTCAAAATCAACATGATATATCGACACGCTCATACATATTTATTTCGTAATCTGCGGTTGTACGGTTTCATCCATGCTTACTGGAACTAACTCGATATTGTACACTAGGTATTTGCTCGTAATGAGTAATGTAGGTATATTTTCTCGGCATATTATATTATACTTTTTTCTGCAAACCCTTTTCCTTTTCTGTACCATGTACTATCATGTTGTGTCATGGGTATTATCATGTTGCAGGAATAGATTGGATACCACCTTGCAAGTACAGAAAAGGAAAAGGGATGTGTGGTATGCCGAAAAAAGTATTATATAATACCCCGAGAAAATATATCTACATTACTCATTGCGAGCCATACCTAGTGTAAGTGTACAATTATGAGATAAATTAATATTATATCATAAATTTTTTCAATAACAATAATCCATATTATGCCGAAAAAAGTATTATATAATACCCCGAGAAAATATATGTACATTACTCATTGCGAGCCGTACCTAATATATATCCTCGAGCCTTCCCACAATGGTCCCCGAAGGGGTAGGCAGAGGTGTATAGGTAATACCCACACACCCACTTTCCGCCAGAGGTATATTAGGTGCCAACGTGACAGATGGCGAGTCCATCGCCGTTACTCAAGCACGACATATTTCATCATACAGGTACATTAAAGAGAGGCAGGGTTTGCTTATCTCTTTGTTTGAATGCGCTAGCTACCCTAAGAACTACTCATTCCATTTGAAAAAAAAAAAACATTAAATAGCCTATTTATTGAAGAAGGCTAAGGCTTTATATCACCATGCTTACTAACCAAGGCAGCGGAACGATAATCACGAGCGATCAGCGATCTTATATTATCATACATACATACATATTTAAAAAAATTACGGATCACTGTCTGTACATGGAATATACACGAGACAAACTATTATAGGGACATTTATCAATGCAAATAGCACCCAAAACACCGATTGTTAGAATCTTTGTCTGTGTGTTTGTGCACGCTTATATAAGAAACGGTTTATTCGATCTAGACGTGTTTTCACTAATATACATACATACATATCATCACGCCAAGTCCCTAACGGGGTAGGCAGAGAGTATAGAGCGCCAGTTCTCTCTAGACTTACATACCTCTTTCGCTTCGTCCACATTCATCAGTCTCTTCATACATGCTCGTCGGTTTCGAGTACTCTTAACGTTCCCGTCCTTCAGAGTCCGATCTATTTGATCCAGGTAGTTGGATCAAATAGATAAAAAAATCTGTAGTTCACTAATATATTGTCGTAAACTTCACTTAAATAATCCAAAAGATATATCAAAAAAATGCTGCCCAAAGTCACTATTCCACGCGGACAAAGTCGCGGGCACAGCTAGTATGTTTGGTTAGCTAGTACAGCTGGTATTTTTTTATTATTTTGACACCTAACTAGGGTATTGTCAACTCAAGTAATCGATTTAGCACGCTATCGTCGACTTTATAGGTAGGATTACGTACAGTAAGCGAGAGCAACTTTCATTAATGTCAGATAAAGTGGTGGCCAGTCGAGTAGCTAGCAAGAAAATGTCACGTCAAGTTTTATATACTTTAGTCTGTCGCACTACAAATGTATATAATTTAAATATTACATGTCGCTATTCTGACGACCGTCTGGTCTAGTGGTTAGAGCTCCTGACTGCGAAACTTGAGGTCGCGGGTTCGAGTCCCGCTGAGGGCAGATATTTGTGTGATGAACACGAATATTTATACCTTAACCTTGGATGTCCTATATATTTATGTATATATATATGTCTATATAAGTAAATATATCGTTGTCTAGTTACCATAACACAAGCTTTGCTGGACTGGGACTTTGGGACTAGGTCAATTTGTGTGGAATTGTCCCAGGTATATTTATTATTTATTTATTATTCACCGCGACATACGAATGCCTTTTATTGAGTAAGCCCTAAAAACCCCGATGTAGAGTCCTAATGACAATCGGACTCTCAAGGACGGGAACGTCAAGAGTACTCGGAACCGACGAGCATGTATGAAGAGTCTGATGAATGTGGACGAAGCGAAAGAGGTATGTCAGTCTAGATAGAACTGACGCTCTACACTCTCTGCTTACCCCGTTAGGGACTCGGCGTAATCATATGTATGTATGTAATAAAAATTCAGGAAAAAATTTGCTGACGCATCATCATATAGTCGTCAAGGCATAGATTTGGCAGATAGCTAATTAAATGTGCAAATTATGACGAATACACAAACGTGCAAACGTGTGTTTGTAAATAGAAATGTTGGCACCCAATCAACATTTCGCAACAAATTCACGTCACGTTAGTGTGACCAAATTCACGCGAGGCAGCCACATAAACAAACATGAGGATAGACTAGCAAGCTATATACAATATGAGTGGTCACAGCTTTATACATAAAACGTGATTGGACAAAAACAAATGCATTTTCATGTTTATTAAAAGTGTGTAAGAGTTATATAAGTAGATACTAGTTGTCCCGCCCAGCTTCGCTTGGGTGAAATAATAATAAAAGCCATGGACCCAGCGGCGCTACCTATCGGGTCCAATTGTGAATCTAAGCCATTCTCGAATGCACCGGAACAAACAGAAAAATTCAATAAAATCGGTCCAGCCGTTTACGATTCTATAAGGACATACATACATACATACATATCATCACGCCAAGTCCCTAACGGGGTAGGCAGAGAGTATAGAGCGCCAGTTCTCTCTAGACTTACATACCTCTCTCGCTTCGTCCACATTCATCAGTCTCTTCATACATGCTCGTCGGTTTCGAGCACTCTTAACGTTCCCGTCCTTCAGAGTCCGATCTATTTGATCCAGGTAGTTGGAACGTGGCCTTCCTCTGCCTCTTCTTGCACACACTTTTGCTTTGTATATCTGTTTCGTCAATCTTTCTTCACTCATCCTTTCTATGTGTCCAAACCAACGTAACATGCCTTTCTTCATCTTTACAATCACGCCCTCATTCACGCCAGTTGATTTGCGAATCTCTTCATTGCGGATTCGATCTAATATCGTTACGCCGCACATTTTTCGAAGAGATCGCATCTCGACTGCATTCAAGCTATTTTCATACTTCCTCTGACATACGCAGGATTCGCTGCCATACAATAAGGTAGGTACCAATAATAGCGTTGTGGACGAAAAGCAACTCGAGCATTCTTGCTCAGGCTTTTGCTGCCCATCAACGCCGACATGGCTCCATTCACCTTATTTCCGGCAGTTATCCTTCTTTCAATATCTTTTTCATACTTTCCATCTCGTGTGAACATGCTTCCAAGATATACAAATTCATTCACTTGCTCTAGAATTTGCCCATTTACCGATATAGCACACTCGGTCACTTGTTCATCTCTTTCGAATACCAGAACCTTAGTCTTGCCAGCGTTTGGGCGCAGCCCCTTCTTTTCACATTCTACTTTCATTATGGTAACTAGTGACTGCAGTTCGCCCTCTGATGACGCCAGTAAAACCGCGTCATCGGCGTATAATAGGCAGTTGACCACTAAGTTTCCCATTTTCCCTCCACATCCGTTCGTTCTTAGTGCTCTCAGACAGTTATCTAGATATATAATGAACAGCCAGGCAGACATGATACACCCTTGTTTGACCCCCGACTTCACATCAAACCAGGGTGACATCTCACCATTAACCCTAACGCACGCCTCGCTATCACTATAGAGTGATTTCACGGCATGCAGTAGGGAACTGCTCACTCCATATCCAGGCAACACGTCCCAGAGTTCCTTTCGTACGACTCTATCAAATGCCTAGGACATACAGTTGTTTATATATACATATATAGATTTGAAATTGAATGAAGTAGAATAATGACTACCTTGGGACAAATTCACACAAATTGACAGTCTCAAATTAAGGAAAGCTTGTACTGTGGTAACTTGCAACTGTATTTTATGTACTTCTACAGATTGATATGTATTTTTTTTAAACAACAAGAGTGGCAAACAAGCATACGGCCCATCTGATGGGAAACGGTTACCGCAGCCTATTTAAGCTCACGATACCGAAGTGTCACTATGTAAGTATAAATAAATAGGCTAATCAAGACTTAGGTAGAAATACTCGTCTTCATCGCACAAATATCTGCCTTCAGAATCGAACCCGCGACCACAAGCAGACTATTAAATTACTAACGGACTTTCGATGTTCGATGTTTTCCTTCATCGTAAAGCTTGGCGTGTCTAATCAATGTACTTAAATTCAGAAAAACACTCTGGTACAGTCGGGATTGGAACTTGCAATCTTTGGGTTCCAAGAACTGCTCGAAACACTCGGCCACCACGGCGGCACACCTAAATTAAATATTTACTGACTTAGTTTTTTTTTTATAAAATTCCACAAATGACATACTTAAAAATATATTGTTCTGCCAAACTGTATGACAGTTAGTCAGCAGTATGAAAGAAGTATTCAAATATAGCTTAAAGTTTTTCAGCCATCTTGGTTTTAATGGTATTTTAACGATGCGATTTTAATTTTTAAGGTGAACTTATTAAGTCGAGTCTGTTATTGTCAATTATGTTACGTTGTGTGTCCTAAAGTATCAACACGAGAAGAACGGAAACACTTTCTACCTGCCAACGAGACGTGCCACAGTAAAGTTCTGATACCACAAATCGAAAGCCTTTATTGCTCACTAGCTCTACGCTGTGGTTTCGCCCGCGTTTAAATTCATATAAGAGACTAGCTATGCCTCTAGATCTACAATTTTAACCGTCAACAAAAAATATACCTACATATAAACCTTCTTCTTGAATCAATCTATAATAATATATTTTTATGCCCTCTCATAAGGTCCCCGAAGGGGTAAGCAGAGATGTGTGACCACATATGTACCCACTTTCCGCCGGAGAATATATTTTAGGGGCCAGATGGCGAGCCCATCGCCGTTTCTCAAGCACACACCCCTTAGAATTTCGACTCAAACGTATGCAAGTTTCCTCTCGATTTTTTCCTTCACCGTAAAGCCCTTTGTGTGACTTATCATCGACTTTAATACAGAAAACTAATTGATACTGTCAGTTTTCGAACTTGCAATCTTTGCGTTGCAGCCGACAAATAGTGGAACCACTCGGCCATCATGGCTCTTAAATCAATCTATATATTGATGAAAGCTGCATTCAAATCTGTTACGTACAGAATCCGAAAAGAGGCATTTTTTTTACTAGGTTTGTAGAGATTACAATTCGGCACACGCGATGGCAACATTAAATTATATGTGGCGAAACGAAGCTATTTTCTCGGTACCAAATTTGGAAAGTAAAGGTTTATGTCGTTATTACTGAAATGAAGGATCAGTGGAACTTTTTATGCGGTTACGCAACAATTAAACGGCTGAGTAAAAGATTATGACTGTATAAATGCAAGCCTTTGAAAGTGAAAGTCACCATGGAAGTGACAAGATTATATTGTGCAATGCTTTTAAGATAAAACGCTTAATACGTACTTGTAGATAATGATAAGGCAATGGAAAGTCTATCTTTATTTGTTCCGAATCATCAGAATTTATCAGAAAGCTTTTCATCTGAGGAACCGGGAAAAAGGTTCAAAGGTAGACATATTTACCTACAGTATTCCTAAAGATGATAACCGAATAATCAACACTGATATTCACATACATATACACACGTAGGGTCAGTTTGTTTTAAGCTAATTTTAGAAAGTACTAATCAGATTTCGTATATCAATTGTACATCGACTGTTTATTATGAGAGGCTACATATCAGCATGTGATTTCGGGATTACAATATACATGTTTAATCAAAGCCGTGGTGGCCTTCGAGTAGTTGCCCGCAACACCAAGGTAAATCAGATCTCTGGCGGGAAGTGGGCGTGGAGGTCTACTGGAGGTGGTGACCTACACACCTCTGCCTACCCCTTCGGGGATCCTTGTAGGAAGGCGTGAAGAAGGAACCTGTGCATTAACGATTTCCGAGAGATAAGAGATCATTTTATGACAATATACATTAAGTGGTAAATGTCCTGACCTTAGCTTTACCAAGGTCAGGATCTTCAGATCACAATAAGCAGGTCGACGACCCGTTCTTTGTAAACTTTCAAGCATATGCAAAACGATGAGATGACGAATATCACGAGTTGGAACAAATGGTTAGTACCTAAGTACAAGAGTACATTTGGTAATGAAAGGAGATAAACAGTTTACGTTATATCAACATTATTTATAGCAACGCTGTATATATACATATATATATATATATATATATATATATATATATATATATATATATATATATATATATATATATATCATCATGCTACTACTTACTCAAGCAAGCAAGATAATGAAACTAAACGCGGGCTAAATCGCGGAGCAAACCCAGTTCAAAATATATAATATCGAATCTTTTATTCAATGTAGGGGACACAGGGAGCGCTTATTGAACGTCACATACTAAATGTAATAATAATAAGTTAATTGCCATAAATTGCGATGGACTCGGCATCTGTCACGTTGGCACCTAATATACCTCTGGCGGAAAGTGGGTGTGTGGGTATTACCTATACACCTCTGCCTACCCCTTCGGGGAACCTTGTGGGTAGGCGTGAGGATATATTATATTATATAATTGCCATAAAGGTTACATATTTCACAGTAATTGTACATAACATTCCGTTTAGAGAAAAGAAGATGTAAAAACATTAATTACTAATGCGTGCAGTTGCCTGCGACGCAAAGGTCGCAAGTTCGAATCCCGACTGTACCAATGAGTTTTTTCTGAACTTAAGTACAGTGATTCACACCACGAGCTTTACGGTGAAGGAAAACATCGAGAGGAAACCTGCATACGTCTGAGAAGAAATTCAAAGGCGTATGTATAGTTGTGCTGGAGTAACGGCGATGGACTCGCCATCTGTCACGTTGGCACCTAATATACCTCTAGCGGAAAGTGGGTGTGTGGGTATTACCTATACACCTCTGCCTACCCCTTCGGGGACCCTTGTGGGAAGGCGCGAGGATATATTACTAACGCTCCCACACTAGGCTGAGCCTGTCTCGAGGGAATAAAATCTAAAACTACCACCGTTCCCAAGAAAAAAAAACCAGTCAGGAGAAGAAACGGCGAAATAACGTTGACGAGCCCGTCGATATTTTTATAAATTCTTCCTTTCGTATGTACATTGTCACTCCCATTTCATCCATTCATTCATCCATTCCCATAACATCACAGCAGCCTCACATTCGTAAAATACTGGAAGCAGGCATAGAACGTACCTGTAGAAACCAGATTTGGTATCCTGGTTATCTTTAATGGTCTTCTTGGTGTCCACTTCACTGAGCACCACGAAGAAATGGTGGCACTTGTCACATTTGACAAACCGCGTCGAGCTGACGAAGGTCTCCACGTGGGTGCAGGGGTCACCGCACTTGGGGCAAGTGAGGACGCCGTTGCCGGACCCTGACTTCTTACCGCCTGATGTCGAGCCTGTGGGGATCAAGAGTTTCAATCAAATAGCTATCATTACGTTTGACAAGAAATTCAAAAACTTATATATAATGAGGCGGACGTTCCAAGACCAAATTAGGGACGTCTTGAAAAAAGGCCAGGTGAAGAGTACCCTAAACCTAAGAGCATGCATGAAGGGAATAATGAGAGTGGACGAAGCGCGAAACAAGTATGTAAGGATCGTAGCAAGTGGAAAGAAGTGGTCTCTGCCCACCCCTAGGGGAAAGAGGCGTGATTATATTATTGTATGTATATAGAATGATTCTTGAAGACTTGAGTCTCGAGTGGTCTTTCACGAGATACCCGGGGAGACTAACACTAATCTTCTTACAATCATTAATAATGTATCGGGAACTCCTAATGTTGATCAATTTGATATAGGTTATTGACACGTGGTACTATGCCTGTTGCGTCAATCTTTCTGCCCTCATACATGTTTATATATAGGTATAGATATTCAACCCCATGTAACGTCTTCCTTTATCTTTACCAACACGCTCTCTTACACTAGTTGTATCAACTGAATTAAATATACTTGTATTGATTGAGATGCCCGTGTGGTTGGCACCAATTTTGCAATGTGCATGGCGATGCGACGTAAAACTCTAATACTGAGTGGATTAGAATAGTGGAGCTTTACCTGCACTAGCAGCTTCTTTGGGCGGGGGCGGGGGTCCGGGGGGCTGTTCTGTGGGGCTCTTGCAGAGCACCGCACAAGTGCTTAGAGCCCTCGGACACGCTCGGCGCAGGGTGCGGCATGACTGTCCTGCACACAAAGGGTTTCATTGCTTGGACTAACTTACTATAACATCAAGTACATAATTAGTTTTCTATATTCCTGTACATGGGCTGTATATGAGATATATACATTTAAAATAAGAATGTATACTATTGTTTGATAGGTACGTGTGTTTGTCATTAATTCCATATAAACAAAGCTGGTCCGATATGGGTGAAATTCTGTATGAAAATTAGACCCTATAGATGAAGGTGCAATCCCGTTTTAGGAGCTTTTATTATTTGCTGTATCACCAAGGCTGGGCAACATCTACTAAAAACTTAATTATAAAAATGCCTATCATCGCCCAATTGGCTCTACCAAGATACATCCTAATTCGTCGGCCATGAGAGGAGCCGCCATTTAGTTGCTGCCCTGGTCCTATACTGATCGTATGCCAATAAAAGCCACTCGGATAAGCTTCCAATCAAAACAAACTCGTACGTGATGCAAAATCATGTTAGACCATGATAAATAAATACAGTAGAACTCCAATTATCCGAATTAATGAGGACCGGGACCCATTCGGATAATGAAATATTCGGATAATCGGTTTTTTTTTTTAAAAGTTGCCATTGGAGAGAATAAAAGCTACGTTTTGATATTGCACTATTTTTTTATTGAATTAAATGAAAGAAACATGAAATTTTCACATATCACAGTTTTAAATATAAATAAAATGTACTTATGTACAAGTTTAGAAATAAAAATCATTGTTTTTTAAACATCTCCGTCAATGTAAGCTGTTTTGCGGTCTTCAACCGTTTTCGGGCAGCCAGGTCGCGCATTCGCATTAACTTGCCGTTGTGCCTACACACGCGGGGGAAGTCAGTGTAGGCACAACGGCAAGTTAAGACAAGTCTTGTGATTCGGATAATAGGCGATTCGGATAGTCGAAGTTCGGATAATTGGAGTTCTACTGTAATTCAAAAGGTATATGGAGAGATTTACATATATTTGCGTTTTTCTTCAGTTACAATATAGTTCCAATCAATAATGTTCTACACATTAAACATATCATAATATCATATTCGTATTCGTGCTTCCTCTCGTGTGAATCTCTGTCAAGGTTGATATTAATTTATACGGTTCTTGACCTTTCGGAAGGCCGAAGGTCAATGTATTTTTTAAACTCAAATCTATATTGTAATAGATTTAAATCACATTCATGAAATTCGGCTTAGAGGAATACTATACTATAAAGATGTAGATTTGCTGGCACAAGCTGGAGATTTATTGAGAACAGACATTACCTATATATCTATATGGTATATGTACATATCGTAACGTCGACTTATCTCTAGACTTTTCTCTCTCTTTCACTTCATCCAGACATAATTATAGGAAAAATGGTTTTTATGAGAGTAAAATAATGAATGTGACTGAAGAATTTTAAAACATCACACGCAATTTGTACCCAACCTCAAAGCCAAAAAAATCTTTTTTTGGGTTTTCTTTTTTTCTTATGTACTATTGACGTACACTTAAGATTGTATATCACAATGGTGGAATACAAAAATCTTAGTATAGTGAAGGAATCTTTTCACACCCTTCTTGAAGAACTCCAGGCTGTACTCTCCATCCAGGGAAAACCTCAATTAGTAAAAGAAGCTAAGATACCTGTAAATTTTCTTCAAAATACGGCTGTTTATAAGCATAGTGAAAATGCGCGTTTAACTAACGGTTTAAAGAAACGTCGCATTGTTTAATGGAATTTTCACTCAAAATTATGTATTGTTTACAAGAAACTCACTTTCGAGCCGCGAATTCTTTAGAACGTTGCGAAGGACGGTATCTCATTGTTTCCTTCGTCACGAGCTCACCTCGTTACGTTTGCGTATTCATCGAATAATGAAAAGGATCAAGACGGAATTTATCATGTTTACTTTCAAAAATTCCCTTGTAGGACTCCAAGCTATGTGCTTTGGAGAGCACATTGCGCTCTCCAAAGCTCTCTCTCTCTCTCTCTCTGTTGCATATTAATATCTTAACACGTCCATTACAGCTCTATCAGAAGCGTTAAGAGGAAACTTTGACACTTGAATAGAGAAGATATTCTCCGTAGATATTTTAACAATTTTAGAGACAGTCACGTCGTTAAGACAAGGAGTTCCGACTTGACCATTTTTGAGCGTAGGCCAGGGCGAGCATATAACATTATGTGGACTTTGAACTTTAATAATTAGAATTCAGTCTCAAATTGCTCGACAATATAGAGGCACTCAAACTTTAGGAGTTACAGAATTTGTCTCATTTTTGCTTTGGAATGATTTGATTTACCACCGATATTCATGAAGGCCATTTCACGGCCATTCTCTCTATTCAACAACCTATAGCATTAAATTATTGTTGGTAGCAGATTAACAGTCCTTAATATACGGCACTTCTAGGTATAAACAAGCACAGACATACCATTTTGGTGTCGCGTGTTTCGTGTTTGTGTATAGTGTCGAGATAAGATTTTATTTATCGTTCAAGACGTGAATTACTTGTTTACGACTCCTATGATATATTTATTTATTTATTTTATATAGGTAATGTACAAGATTATTCATATCTGGCGTCACTCATAATGGTTTTAGTACAAAGTATTCATAAATACAGTGCGGACGTAGTAGGAAAAATATTACCATATATTTCGTAGACGCTGGAAGTTTGGGCTCAAACTCGGGAATGGTTGATGTGGAAAGTGTCTCATTGTGGATACCATTAGCCTTATATTAGAAATAAAACTGGCACGTTCCATAGATATCTATGTATCATCATCAATCAGATCATTTAAATGATAGCATGGCAATGAATTTAAATCTAAATTTAATCTTTTTCTACCCCAACGTAAAATTTAAACTATTGTTAAAAAGGGAAACTGGGATTTGCTTCGCCGCTTCTTCTCCTGATGACTGCACTTTCATATTTAGAATGTGATTTTCGATTTTGATAATGTTTTGTCCCCGACGGCTCAGCGCTGCAGCGCTGCAGCGCTGCAAGTCTTAATAATATTCTTTCAGGTTCCATGTCAAGGTGTTATTGCAACAACGTGTGGGCCTTTGCGTACCGTACGTCGACTGTAATTCAAAAAGCGACCTCCGATTGAAGATAACAATACGAGCGATCAATTTTGCAATACTATATTTATATAAATTAGGGTCACTGTATTTGGGCAGTTTTTGAATGTGCTTGGAATTTGGAGGCGTGACCTTCGAAACACGTAACACCAGCGTGGTATGTACATAATGAGATCCTCGTAGGATATGTCGTCGAAGGTTAGGGTGTTGTAGTTCAAGTTGCTAACTGAACGGATAATACTATGTTGTATAACGAGTAACTTAGCCTTTTATTTTTCATATAAAAATAATTTTGCACGGGTGAAACCTCGGGCACAGCTAGTATGTATCATAACATTCATAACATCATGCACGAGATGAGGGGCATGACGCAAGATTGCAACTTTCACTTCCTCTATAGGACGACTGCAGAGAATCTAGAATTATTATATGATCATTCTAGAGTCTGCACATGCCACATATAGAGATATAGATACTAGCTGTCCCGCCCAGCTTTGCTTGGGTGAAAGAATAAAAGCTAATGAAACACGATCGCAGCGCCGCCTATCGGGTACAATTGTGAACCTAAACCATCCTAGAATCCACCTGAAGACACACATAAAATTTCATTAAAATCGGTCCAGCCTTTTAGGAGAAGCTCAGCGACAAACACACGCACAGAAGAAATGTAAAGATTAACTGTAGAGATGGCATTTTTGGTTGGATCAAAAGGCCAGTGGCTATAGTGCATTATTAGCCCGTAATCAAAACCTCTATTATCGTGGAGAAAGGCAGATGCATTTGAATCATGACATAAAGCTCCCTTTCTAAAATATGTCTTCAACAATGTTATTAACTAAATAATCGATATTATAACTAAAATAATACTCGAAACCGGCGAGCATGTATGAAGAGACTCATCAATGTGGATGAAGCAATGTTCTAGTTTGTTAAAATTAAAATATTGTGAATAATCTAAAAGATATATACCTACAACTAAGTATAATATGTCATTAGATCAATAGATAGATAGATAATCAATAAGAGTGCATTACAGGAAAAAAACTATAGGTCATGGCTCACTTATGGTTAGCTGCATTATGGAACTGTGGTAGAATTGGACCTTATTTTGCAAATTGCATATTAAGTTATTGACAAAAAAAGGTTGTGAAACTTTGATAGGTGTCCCTGACTATAAAGCACAAGTAGTTTGTTTTTTTATATTTGTGATGAAATGTAAGCATTTGAAAGCTTATGATGACTTAAGCATACTTACCAATTTGTTTTTCAAAAACTAACTGTGGTGGCCGAGTGGCTCTAGCATTTACATGTGACACAAATATTGCAAGTTCGAATCCAAATTAGCTTTTTTTTTATTATGAGTACAGTGATTAGTCTTACCTACTTGGGTACTATGTCAAATGCATGTATTTCAACTGGCACATACTTGCCCAAAGCTTAATTTTAGGCTGACTATACAACAGTACTATAAAAAAAATTGCACTGGCTTTTCTTTTCAAATGAGATAAAAATAATGTACATTATTGCTAGTTAGTTATTCTACATCTAAAAATGCAACAAGATGAAAGTGTAAAGTTATTATATGTACATAATATAAAATAATATGAACTTGATCTAATAATCAACTTATTAGCAATTCGATATCAGAGTACAGTCTTGCGCGGAGATATTCGGCCATGACCTTGTCATAGCCCATCGAGGTGAGCAACAACGACTACGAATTACTCGTAATCCCAGAAACGTGATACATGTAAAAGTGGCGCCCAGTTATCGCTTTGTTATCAAAACATACATTATACGCAATTAAATGGCATCGAGCTACATAACGATGTAACCCGACATTGGAACGTCTCCAAGTGACAATAACAACCAACAACTGGTTGGAAACCACTAACCTGATGACAATTGTGAATTTCTTCGGACTGCTATCCTTCCCACGGACACGAAGCTCAGTCTAACACTACTCATTCTAAATCGCTTGAATTAGTACCAATAATACCATCAGCCCCCGTTGCAATCTACAAAAACGACACACACGACGCACGAGTCAATTAGAAATTACAACAAAGTTGCAGAAATAAATGTTCAGTCGCAATTTTTATTGTATTTGTTTGTCAGTGAGAGGGTTCTGTCATGACGCAACACTTTTAGACAACATCAACACTGTTAGCAAATATAAAATTTTTATGTGTAAGTACGAAAACTACACTATCCTATTTTTTTGTATGTTTTTTAGAAAAGCAATTTTATGTTTTAATTAATGGAGCGGCCATACTGATGTGCACAGCTGATTTTGATGTGAAAGAAATCGAAATTTTTGTACCACGTTGTTTCGATACTACCGCAACCTTACGACCAAATGTAAGAAATAAAAGCTGTTTTATCATAGAAGTTTGAAAGTCAACTCTGTTTGGACAACAGATGGCACTGAAAACACGTCATAAAAATGCGTTCAGTTTATTACGTTGAGATTATAGGCGTTATAGTGGTGACTTATATTTGAATTTTAGATCTATAACTCTATAGATTATTGGTTTTGTAAGTCCCATTTATAAAATAATAAAGTAAAAACACTAAAAGTCCTCATAAGGTAGTGGAAAATATTATGTAAGAGGCTCTAAATATATAACGGCCATGCTTTCAATTCCAACTTTGTGCACGTGAGCCATGATAAAATGATATATATATACGTTCAATGGCTTCTAAATGATCACAAGTAATAATATTTATTATCGTTCTAGCGTCATCATTTTTAGACTTTTTGTTTTTATTTTTTTTATGACTACTTAATTACATACATACATATCATCACGCCAAGTCCCTAACGGGGTAGGCAGAGAGTATAGAGCGCCAGTTCTCTCTAGACTTATGACTACTTAATTATAATAAATAAATGGTAGCACTCACTATGAATGTCAAGCGTTGTCAACCGTCAATCATCTTAAAAATAAAAATTATCTGACAGCAGTTGTCCAAAATGGCTGAGACGGAAACCGATAATAACAGTATTAGTAGATCCGAAAGAAATATTAAGGGTCCAGTGGCTGCAAATGGACCCCGTCGCGTTACAATATATAAAACTGAGACTGGATTTGGTTTTAATGTGCGCGGTCAAGTGTCTGAAGGTGGGCAGTTGAGATCGATTAATGGGGAGTTGTACGCTCCTCTGCAGCATGTCAGCGCTGTGCTGGAGCAGGGAGCTGCGGAGCTGGCTGGGATCAGGAAAGGAGACAGGATCCTTGAAGTGTAAGTATTTCACATCTACACAGTTCAAATCTATACGAGTCACACGTAGGTGTCTGGTAGCCCACGAAATTTTCCCATAATTGTTTGTGTTTTTTATCATAGCAACGCCTTCCCGCCTTAGTTGCGTTCAGAATCAGATTCCATTAAACAAATATTTTCTTTGCTGTTGCAAGCAGTTAGTGTTCCACTTGAATACCCCTAGAATACTTTATTAGTATTAAACTTTGATGAATCATACTGTGTACATACCTACTAAGTTTATAGGCAGTTGAGTTGAGTTATCTTGTTCAACAACATTTCTTGACACAATACAAGTTACTATATATTACACAAAATATAATATGATGCTAACATTACAGATCACATTGGTTTTAATGAGTACTATTAAATAGGCTGCATGCTATGCTTATGCATAATTGCCAACTTTGTAACAAAAAAAAAATTACAAATGCTAAAGAAACCCTTTAAGGTTTAGATTAGATTATTGCTATCCCCTTATAGGATTTTTATTGTATGAATAATTGTTTTGTCATTATCTGATTTTAAAATAGGTAATCTTGCTAATAATACAAATATATTTTTCTGTAAAACCTAGTGTCCTATTTAATATTACCATACATCAAAATTAAATTCAATTCTAACTGCAAATTGTCTGCAAAGTGTTTTGTTACAATTTACTAAACTTAATGGTACTTTTTTCAAATTAGATAGTATTTTATTTCTAGTGATTTCCTCAAATGATCTTCCAAAGAAAGTGAATTTGAAACCAATACCACTCTTTATTGGCCAATTTTATGACACACTATAATGTATCTGTATCATCATGCCAACTCTCTCATGATGTATGCAGAGAGATTATAGCACCAGTTGTCTCTCAAATCAAATCAAGCAAATCAAAATATTTTTATTTCACATAGGCCCAAGTTGGCACTTATAAAACATCGAAAAAGAAGCACTTCCACATTAACTTGCCTCAACTAAACTCATTGCAAAAGCTTAATAAAGATTAACATAATAAATGAAGGATAACCATGCATGGCAATGAATTGTTCCTCTTGCAAAAAATAACAATAATGTATACAAAGATTTCTCTACCTCTACATTAAAAAAGGAAATAATTTTTAACAGGGACTAGACTAGTTTTTATTTTCTTGGAAATGGTGGTATTTCCTGTATATGTGACATTAAATAAGTGTTCCCTGTGTGTCTTATGTTCAATCAATAAAATATTTTAGACTTCATTGGATTAGTATCTACTTTTTACACTCTTTTTAAATTATGGTAACTGGTGTCTGTGGTTTGCCTTCTGATTGTCACCATGTTGGCATGACTGAGCAACATATATACAACAATTCAAACTCTTACATATATAAAATTAGCATAAATAAGAATTATTAATTAGTATACATTTACAGGGTAGGCAGAGGAATGTAGTAATCCACAATCACTTTTAGCCAGACATATATTTTAGGTGCCAGTATAACAGATGGTATCTCCAATATATATACATTTATTAATTTAACTATTCTATCATGATGATAGTGATTTAATGAATCTTTTAGTGTGTGACAGGATCAGAGTTTATTAAGTAGATCAGTTATGGATTGCAAAGAGCATGCATTAACTGGGACAAAGTTGCGGTATTGCACAATATTATATCCAATTTTGCTTATAGTGCTAGTGTTGTAGCTTGTGACTAATTCAATAAAAATCTATTTTTTGTGTCATAATAGCAAACGAAATAAGATTTTTGCCTTTGCAAGTAACATTCTCTCGGTGTGATGATATGTATTGTGTTATCATGTTAATGGAATTGTGGGCATCTTTCCGCATTTGCTAGACACTCGTACAACATCGTCTTCTATTAACCTGCCAGCACATTGCAGTCAGGAGTTGTACTTGTGTTCAGGGGGGCATTGAGTACAGCCAGTGACCTCGGGATTGGAGAACGTGCGCGCGCGCACGACGCGTGTTCGGCAAACCGCACTGCAAACAGTTTGTGCCTCCTGTTGCAGCAATAGTTGTTGAGCACAAAGAAGCGCGATAGGTGTGTAAGTCGGAGACATACATTTTTCCATGGAGAGCTTAAGTATTATATTTACATTTATAAACACTTTAATATTATAATTAAGGCAGGATACCATAGAAATTATCTTTTTGAATTTAACCCTTTTTGATGAAGCTGGCAGTGGGTCGATACACACAATGATAGAAAGGTTAAGCGTATTTCTTTTTCAATATTCCTCCCCCCGCATATGGCTGTCTGATCGCGATCAACTATTACTGAAAAAACTACTGAAGGGATTTTGATGCGGTTTTCATCATGAGTTAAATACCTTTCTTAGAAAAACTTAAGTTTAGAGAGAACTGGCGTTCTACTCTCTCTGCCTACCCCAAACCTTGAGAAACTCGTTGTGATATTATGGAAGTTATATATTCTGAGTACTCCAAAGACGTACATATATATTTGTGAATTTGGAGTTTAGGAGAGAGAGTTAACAAGGAGTGTAGAAGTATGTACAATCGTGCTTGAGAAACGGCTTTGGACTCGCCATCACTTTGGCACTTACACACTTGGAATGTGGATGTGTGGGTACTACTTACTCAAAGCTGCCCTTTCCCCCCCAGGGGACCCTTTTGGGAAAGCGTAAAGATATAATTAAATACAAATTGAGAGTCGCGTAATCCTAATTACCTAATATTATTTGATCCAACATTTTATGAATGTATGCATTTACTCATACGTTTGTTCAATTGTCAGTTACCTGAGACTTAGTGACCCAGTTCTAACTCCTAGACTTGCATTTTGGCGCTTAGTCAATTTTTTTTTATGAATCATGTCTTGAAGTACCGTTGACAGGGAGTTATATTTAGTTAGCATTTTTTCTTGACATATCTGTCTTTAAAGTGACAATACATGAATATTATGTTTCATATTCGGGCGACATTAGGTACATCATTCTATTCATTAAATTGGTCCATGAAAAGGCAGGAAGGCAGAAATGTTACGGCTTCAAAGAAGTTTTGTTCTGCAAACCCTCAGGCTGTGGAGTGAGCTCCCCGTTGAGGTTTTCCCTAGAGAGTACAGCATGGAGTTCTTCAAGAAAGGTGTTTAAAGATTCTTCAGGCTCGTCAGCGCGCGAGTAAAAATCTTTTGTATTGCAGGCGGACGCCTGTTTGCCATCTTGGTGATGTAATAATGCTCTATTGAACACGTCCATAGATCAATAACCTGTCACTAGGTTATGTACTAAGAGGTAGATAGACGAGACGTAGACGTGTTTAGTTAGTACGCAATGGTTGATACTAGTATTGTATATTGACAGAGTTTGTTTGAACGCGCTAACCTTAGCAACTACTTATCCGAATTGAAAAAAGAAAGGAACGTTTTAGGATATATTACTACTCGACATTTACTCGATGACTCGACGATAGCCATTAGAAAGCTATATTTTACCGAGTAACAATACATACATACATATCATCACGCCAAGTCTAACGGGGTAGGCAGATAGTAAAGAGCGCCAGGTCTCTCTAGACTTACATACCTCTTTCGCTTCGTCCACGGGTGTATGGAATGTAAGAGGAGTCCACCAGTATGTTATGCGCCGCGAGAGAGGCATTTGTGGCATTTCGAAAGGACGGACAACCAAAAATTGCGATGGTTGGTGGGATGATGAAGTGAAAGAAGAGGCAAGGCAAGACATTTTGGCTATGTCCAGCTCAAGTGAAAATATGAAAGAATAATATCGCCTGCAAAAAAATTTACGAAGGAGATAATAGCTCAGAAGCGTGAGAGGTTCCAAATGACTGGAAGAAAAACTGTCAGATAATTTCAAGGACAATGCAAAACTTTTTTTGAGGGAAGTTAGGAAGTCCAGAAATTGTGTTACAGCTAAGTAGTAGGAAAAAGTCAACTGACAAAGTGACAAGCAGGCTCAGGTCACTTAAAATATTAATTTTGAAGCCAGTTTAATTTCCCCACGGCTCAGACCTACATATAAAAATTCATCAAAATATATTCCACATGTGCGCATGGGGATTTTATTGTTGTTGCTACCTCAGTGCCTATTTCATCTTTAAAAACTTTAAATCCGCGTGTGATAACTTCAAGACGCGGTTGCTAAGGCCGCCATCGGTTGTCCTAGCGACGACATGCGTCGCTAGGTCTCTTCTACTGCAGCGTCCAATTACAAGACCATCCTCTGACGCACCTACGTAACTACGCATGCGTCTTCTTACCAACAAAACAAACCGTCATATCTGACAGTGAATTATTTTTATGTTTTCAGTGTACGTTTTAAGTTTTATTATTATTTTTAAATTTGTTTTAAGCTGTTCTTTTTTGTTAATCTATTTAATTTTTGTGAATGCAGACCGTGACCCAATCTTGTGATGGCACGTCGAACGCGACCCATACATGTACACAGTGCAACAAATCGTTCAAATCTTTGAAAGGCCTCAACATACACACCACAAAAACACACAAGAAAAGCCAAAACAGTTCACCTTTAGACATCCATCCCATTATTCCGAGTGCGCCTACTTATGTAGCTAATGATCCAACTCCTTTTCACACATATCTTAGCCTTTTGAAAAATAGTATTCCCATAGTTAAAAGAATCCCTCGAGGAGCTCGAATAACCGTTGCTATACACTTGGCACAATTAATCCAGAAATGTTTCATAAGCAATTATACTCAAGACTGGCAGAACCTATTTTTATTTTCATACAGCACATTACATATAAGAAAAACTGATGAACCGAATTTATCATTGACACAAAAGATTAAGAATAACTGTGCTGTGAGCTCCTCGCCCTCTCCCGCACCTCTAATCAAACATGTTGCTCCTCACAATCACAACAAACTAATTGAAAATAAAATCTGTGACGGAGATCTCAAAGGTGCCGCTCGCCTTTTGTTCTCCAACGACGTGTTATCACCAGATACCCCTGACACCCTTCAGGCCTTACGGACAAAACATCCTCCGGCTCCAGTAAACCCATATTTTCTCGACCCACCAACAGCAGGGCAAGCATGCCTACAAATTCAAAACAAAGATGTTACGGATGCCATTTTATCTTTTAAACCAGGTTCGGCTGCAGGTTTGGATGGAATCTCACCCCAACATTTGAAAGACTTAACATCGCATTCTGTGGGTGATGCAGGCGAGCAACTTGTAAATTCGATCACTAAATTAATTAACTTCATGTATTCTGGTAATGTCAATCCAGAAATTGTTCCCATTCTTTTCGGCGCGAACCTCATTGCCCTCACCAAAAAGGACGGAGGAGTGAGACCAATTGCTGTTGGATCAACAATACGACGTCTGGCCTCCAAAATTGCTGTTCGACATATTTTACCAAAATTAAATTCGGAATTTGAACCCGTACAGTTAGGTTTCGGGGTAAAAGGTGGGTGTGAGGCAGCCGTCCATGCCTTACGCTCTTTCCTAACTTACGGACAGCCTGATGTGTTGCTCAAAATTGATGTCAAAAATGCATTCAATTCAGTAAATAGGGATACCCTGCTGACGGAAATAAAACAACATATACCGGAAATATACAATTATCTTCTCCTCAGTTACGCTGACCCAACAAAATTGTTATATCGTTCTAACGAACTGTCCTCGGAAGTAGGTTGTCAACAGGGTGATCCCCTTGGGCCTGCAATTTTTAGTTTGGCTATAAATCCTATAATCAAAAATTTAAATTCGAAGTTCAACGTTTGGTATTTGGACGACGGAACCTTAGGAGGTGATGTGGATACTGTGTTTTCGGACCTTTTTTTAATCAAAAATAAATTTGAAGCCATTGGTTTGGAGCTTAATTTTAGCAAATGCGAACTTTTTATAAATAACTGCGACTTAAATTTAAATGTCGTGAAACAAAAATTTAATATTTTGGCTCCAAATATTAAAATAGTTAACAGTAATTCCCTTTACCTCTTAGGTTCTCCAATTTTTGATGAATCTATTTCTGAATATATTAATAATTCAATTACTAAATTTCAAAATTCTGCTAACCGTCTCCTTGAAATTAGTCCACATTATGCACTTTGTATCTTAAAATTCTGTCTTTTCGTCCCAAAATTTACGTATGTGCTCCGTTGCTGCTCCTTTTGGAATCATCCAGATCTTTTGACACAAGTAGATGACTTAATCAAAATTAGTTTAGAATCGATTCTTAATATGCAGCTGAACGAGCAGTCTTGGTCCCAAGCATCCCTACCTATCCGTTATGGTGGTTTAGGGATTCGCAAAATTTCCAGTGTCGCTTTACCAGCCTTCCTATCTTCTGTCCATAGTTCAGAAACTCTCATAAGTAAAATTTTAAAGGCATCCCCTTCAAACTTTGAGATTTCTGGCTTGGAAGAAGCTAGAAACGCTTTCTTAATAGCATGCCCAGGTCAAAATTTTCCAGTTTCTCCAAATTCACAAAGGAGCTGGGACGACTTAAACTGCAAATTTATGTATGACAATCTTTTGAGCTGTAGTACAGGTTCGGCGCGTGCTAGGCTTTTGGCCGTGGGTGCGCATGAGGCCGGCTACTGGCTTTACGCGTACCCTTCGTCAAATACAGGAACTTTTCTTGAGCCTGACACGCTCCGAATCGCGACCTGTCTACGGCTTGGGGTTCCGGTCTGCGCTCCTCATAAATGTCCCTGTGGCAGTGATGTCGACAAGCTAGGACATCACGGATTGTCATGCCAAAAAAGTGCAGGCCGTTTCTCGAGACATGCCGCACTCAACGATATCATACGCCGGTCCCTTGCCACCGTCAACGTGCCAAGTCTACTTGAGCCGACTGGTATTGCCAGAGACGATGGCAAGAGACCGGATAGTATGAGTTTGATTCCATGGAAGATGGGCCGGGTGCTGGTATGGGATGCAACCTGTTCAGACACGCTGGCCCCTTCCCATCTACATGGAACCAACAACAGAGCTGGTGCGGCCTGTGAAGCGGCTGAGAAGGCTAAGGTATGCAAATACAGGGGTCTAGGCTCCGAATATGATTTTGTCCCATTCGGTGTCGAGACCCTTGGTCCGTGGGGTCCTAGTGCCACAAAGCTATTTAAAGACATAGCAAAAAGGTTGGTCGACATCACAGGAGACCGAAGAGCTGGCAGCTACCTCGGACAAAGAATTAGCCTAGCTATACAAAGGGGGAACGCTGCCAGTATCTTCGGTACCCTGCCTAAAGGGACTCCTTTTAAGAATATTTTTTAGTTATTATATTTTTTTTTTTTTTCTTTCTTCTTTTTAGTAGTATTTGTAAACATCCAAATTTAAATTTTAATTAGTTTGAAGTCATAGTGGAAATATTTATTCCTAGACGAATTGTATTAATAAGAAATAAAATTGTGTAGGATGAATGTGATTATCTCGAAGGAGTTGAATTGCAGCCCTCTATGCTGGCAGGAATCGCGACGTGCACGCTTCCACTGGGATCCCCGGGTAACAATAGACAAGTAATATTGTAGCAAAGATTTGAATGTTTGTTTGTTAAAAAAAAACTATCAATGAAGTTAAATTTAACGAGAGTGGAACCGCGGGGCACAACATTATAATTCAAGTAGTATTTCTTCAGATAAATAGCTCATGTTAACGACACAACTGCAGTAAATATCAGCGATATTACAAGTGCCACTTAATTGTCCATTTAATTACACTGGCAATGCTCTTGGTTGTTTGATTAGCCGTTCATCGGTTCATTTGAGCGGAGTGACAGTACTGGCAATTTCTAATAAGTATTTACAAGAACATTCGCCTTTCTAGTTCGTGTTTGTGAGTGTCCAAAGGTTAACGGTTGAGGGAGACGAAGGACTGTATTTCATTCCTTCCATTTAACACATGCTTTAAGTCTCAGTAACGATAACGTTAACGTAACGATAGTAACGTTCGAAATATCGTTGTCAAAGACAATTGTGTGAACAAGAGGGAATGATAATAACAAAGCGATTGTTGAGAACAATTAGGCGAAGAGGGAATCCGAGTACTTAATGCAGCATGCATAATACACCTATTGTTGCGGATAAATAGACGGAGGAAGAGCAGGAGGAAGGAGAAGCAAGAGCTGGCAGAAAGAGATAGCGGAATTCTCCGGATGGGTTGATCCGGTGGTCCACCGTCTGGAGCAATATTAAAAAAAAATTTAAGGCTTTATCATCTTATCTATCAGACCTTAAAACAACGAGTTTATCCAATGGAAAAATTCGTTTTCATAAAAGTTCGAGATTTGCGCACTTAAACAAACAAACACACCCTCTTCAATATTTGTATAGACTAGCTGTGCCCGCGATTTCGTCCGCGTGGAACAAAAACGTTATTATAGTTTCTGAAATAAAATTAGCCTTAGTTATATAGCCTCCTGTAACATACATCAGCTATCTGCCAGTGAAAGTATCGTCATCGGTCCAACCAACGGTAGAGATTAGCCAGAACAAACAGACAGACGGACAAAATTAAAAAAATATATATTCTGGTATGTACCGTGTAATATTACAACATACACTCCAATTTTATTCATTTGTATGTATAACAAACAGATTAATATCTTTGTATGGGATTTTGCGAATCCAGTTTGAATACTGAGTGACTTTAAGTGTATTATGTACATTCGAGTGGAACTCAGCCTCATTTCGGGTACAGCGAAAGTGTAGTGCCGAGTCTGTGCTCACACGAGGCGACCTGTTTGCCGTGTCCTACACGACAAATACTGAAATTGAAATGTTCAATCACGTGAGTTGTTTATACGAGCCCCAGAAACTTATTCATAGCAGCAGGAGTTGTCAAGGGTAAGTTTTACGGTACATATATTTGTCGTCTGTCCGTCCTTAAGGGGGGTCAGAGGTGTGGAGAACAGACTCTCCTTTGGCCGGAGATATACAATGCTCGACTGTAAGTACATCTCTGAATGTTTTCTAGAACGTGTACATGTCTTCTCTCGATGTTATCCTTCACTCTAAAGCTCGTGGTGAGATTAATTCCTTTTTGAACAATACATACCTACTTATAATCACTCCCCTTTCCCGTAGGGGTAGGCAGAGACCACTTCCTTCCACTTGCTACGATCCTTACATACTTGTTTCGCTTCGTCCACTCTCTTATTCTCTTCATACATGCACTTCGGTTTAGGGTACTCTTGACCAGGCCTTTTTCAAGACGTCCCTAATTTGGTCTAGAAACGTCCGCCTAGGTCTATCCCTTCCAACACTTTCATTCACACTCGCCTTATACACTTTTGTCGTCAATCGTTCTTCGTTCATTCTCTCGACATGGCCAAATCATCTCAGCATTTCTAACAATATAAATGTAATTTGTCTTTATTTTTTTTTGTTGTGTATGTATGGTCATATCTTGGAAGCCAAATTATAACCACTTCCCGACCTCTGATTTATACAATTGCGTATCTTCACTGGTGATAGGTAGTGATTGGAACTTCTGAATAAACAAGATAGACCGTCGGGTTTGCATTGCTCTGATTGGTCCAGACAAGCCGCTCTGATGACAGATAAAGAAGTAAGACAACGTAAAAAGTAAAAAAAGAATGTTTAAATAAAACTGATAGAAGATGTATAAAAACGAAATAAACATATACTTTTGAATACCCAAAAGGATTTTTTATTTCTAATTATGGGTATTTAAATTGTTTTATGTTCTTGTCTTTGTCGCCTTGCATTGGACACATTTATTTTATCGTGGTCAAACTTAAATTCCAACTGAATCAAACATTGAATGCGCGTTACAAAGGCCCTGTTTATATAATTTTATTCATTGCTAATTACTTAACGCACTTGACCGATTTCCCATATTTGATATGAAACCGCTTAAAACCGGACCAAACTGGAGTGCTCTAATGTTGTGAAATATCGCATATGTACGCATTTGTTTGGCTGCAATGCAGTGTATTCCTGCATCATGCACTACATAGCTCTAATGGCCTAGTTATCTCTTATCTTCTACAATAGAGTACTCGTGTTTCTGCGTCCAGATTTGCCACCCTCGATAACTGTAAAGCGAGTACTTAATTAAGTATGCAATTAATGATGAATTCCAGACGATAAAGTGAGTATAATTATGTGTTATCATTTTATGAGTCTATTGGCTCCTGTAAGAGAAATGCGGAGACGTTTATCAGTCTTTATCAATGTGTAAGATTCTTAAAATATATTTATTACTTAATGTAGAAAATTTATTTTTAATAATTAACACAAATGTATATTGGAAAAAATTATTTATTATATTGATATTTATTTTTACATAAAGACTCGTTATTTGTATGCCAGCCTCCATATCATGCCGACACTGCCTCAGTCCAGCTGCTTCCATTTTGAGCGATCACTAAACATCTCTGTCTGACGATCATCTCGTTTGTATGAACGCGACAAACTCAAAAACTTGAGCGGATCAGGCGGTTAATTATTTTTTTTCTAAATTGCACCCGTATATAAGTGGAGCGGCTCGCTAGTTAGTATATAAAACTGTATGTAGCTATGACAATATAATGATTTCTGAGATTATTCTATCCAATATAAGCACATAACCTAAGAATTATCACTCACTTTCAAACCGTATGGATGGACAGATGCACAATCTATATACTCCAAGGCCACTCAAGCATCCAACGCACCGTCCGCAACGGAGATGCGTATATTGAAATATTACGTCGCAATTAGCCCAGACATCAATGTTTGATGTAATATCACCTAATTAACTGGCGGTTTGTCACATCGCGTTTGTTGCTGGCATTTAACGCTCGTCCTTTTAGGAAATTAATTCCCTCAAAATCGATATTACCTGCATTAGGAAACAGTGTCGAGTGAAAAGTTAAATAACTTGGCATTTCATGAAAATGTGATCTACTTGTTTTTTAAATAAAACATATTGTGTTGTGAAACTTTGCTGCCAGTTCGATCGAGTTATAACCGAATTGAATTTAGTATCGATCTATCCGAATCGTTGTATAGTCGAGTTAAATACAGTAGCCCGAGTGCAAGATAATGTAACAGTGGCTTACCAGTGAGTGTCTAGTGTCGTTCAGTCGGTTACGTTAGTGTCAATGCTTGGTGCAGTAACCTCGGCAAGATGTCAGTGCAAAGGGGTGGTCGTGGAACGTTTCGCTACTGTTTCTATTATTGCTCTAGCACCGGTTTTGAAATATACGATCTGGAGAATGAAGGTGTCGTAGCCGCGGCTGGGTAATATGCCAGCACTAAGGGGTATTTACACGATGAATGAAGTGGAATGAGCTCCCCGTTGAGGTTTTCCCTGGAGAGTACAGCATGGAATTCTTCAAGAAGGGTGTGAAAAGATTCCTGCAGGGTCGGCAGCGCGCGAGTGATACCCCTGGTGTTGCAAGCGTCCATAGGCGGCGGTAACCGCTTACCATCAGGCGGACCGCATGCTTGTTTACACCCATGTGGTATAAAAAAAAAAACAACTAATACGCTTACCTATGTACGCAATGTACAATACAATTGTACTATGGAATTATGTATAGCGCTAGAGTTTTTCCCTCACTGTGGAAATTTGCATGAGCATTCCACAGTCTTTATAAATAAATATTTCTTCTTTGCGTGTGTTTGTCAGTGAACTCCTACTACGTTTAGTAGGAGTTCACTGACAAACACACGCAGAAAACTGCATTAAAATCGATCCAGCCGTTGCTGGATCGATTTTAATGCAGTTTTCTGCCTTCAGGTCGCAATAGGTGTTTCAGGAAAAATTTTTTTTTGATTCGAGCGAAGCTGGGCGGGACAGATAGTATACTAATTTTACAAACATACCATCACGCCGAGTCCTTCACGGGGTAGGCTGAGAGAGTAGAGCGCCAGTTCTCTCTAGACTTAATATGACAGTTAATAGGCAATCTAATGTTAGTTCTAACTAATACTTTCATAATTGTTCTCTTTGGCATGTGTCGTGTATAAACTCACAAAGATTTTTTATTTGTAACTACTAGTTATCCCGCCCAGCTTCGCTTGGGTGAAAAAATAAAAGCCACGGACCCAGTGGCGCCACCTATCGGGTCCTATTGTGAATCTAAACCATTCTCGAATCCAGCTGAAGAAACAGAAAATTTCATTAAAATTGGTCCAGTCGCTTACGATTCTATAAAGGACATGCAGACAAACATACATTTTTACATAATATATAGATGTAGGTGTGTACATATATGTTATTCGGCGGGACAGCACCTTAGCTGCATAATTTAATCGCTTAAGTATATAATATATCCGGTTTGGTCTGTGCTATTTATATACTTGCTAGACGCTAGACATTTATAGACACAGATATTTTGCCAAAAATACAAACATTTTTATTTTGATTAGGTTCACGAAGAACATAAGGCGAAATAAAAAAAATACAGTTATATAATACTTTAATGCATATTTATACATAAGTACATAAATGTCACCACGCCCGTTCCCCACTGGGTAGGCATAATTATAATAATAAAAAATAATAATTCATGTAAAATAATAAAGCCGTGGTGGCCGATAGTTTCGAGTAGTTGCCTGCAACACAAAGATTGCAAGTTCGAATCCCGACTGGTGGATATCAATGAGTTTTTTCTAACTTAAGTACAGTTATTAGTCTCACCACGAGCTTTACGGCGAAGGAAAACATCTACAAGAAACCTGCATGCACTTGTGAAGAAAGTCAAAGGCGTACGTGTACAGTAGTCGTGCTTGAGTAACGGCGATGGACTCTCCATCTGTCACGTTGGCACCTAATATATCTCTGGTGGAAAGTGGGTTTGTGGGTCCTGCCTATACACCTCTGCCTACGCCTTGGGGGATCCTTGTGGGAAGGCTTGCGGATATGTTATATATTATAACAAACAAATAGTTATATATAAATACATAATAAGATCTAGGTAGGTATAATTCATTTTGATTGGCATCAGCTTAACGTGACCAAATCATTAACGCTGATGACCACATGACTGTCTGACGATTAAATTTTTATCCAAATAAATGTTTAACGTATTGGCTCTTATAATATAAATATCTTCACGCCATCCCACAATGGCCCCCGAAGGGGTAGGCAGAGTAGTACCCACTAGTACACACACTTTTCGCGGGAGGTATATTTTAGGTGCCAAATTGACAGATGGCCAGTCCATCGTAGTAACTCAAGCACGACTAGACATACGAGTACATACGCTTTTGAATTTCTTAAACGTATTCGGCGAAACAAAAATAAAAAGGCCGCTTCTAAAAGCGCTAGGAAAAGATATTGCGCCATAAATCTAAACAGTTAATTGTAAGCTGAGGAGCTCTCAGCTCATTTTATTGCCATTAGAATAAGATAACAATGAGACTAATAAGGCTGATTCAATACACGTCCACGTGTAAACACGCTTATGTAACCATCAAACACGTCACGCTATGTGCCACCAAATAGTTAATCTGAAGAGATTATTTCGCACACAAATAGGCAACCTCATAGCTATAACGCGTAAGGATGATTTCCACCAAACGCTCGTATCGCATCGGATCGGAACGGATTTTACAATCTTTAACGAATATCGTTAAAACATTATAAAATGTAAAAACCGCCGTTGACCGCGAGGGTCGTCGTATCCGATCGGATATTTTCTCCCTTAGAACACGACAACACGGTAGTTTTTTTTTTATCTTTATTTAACGAGTTTTGTGGAACAGCGACTATGCCACTCGGTGAGGTCAGCTTAATGTAAAAAATTATTAATATCTACGCTTATCTAACTTTAATTAACCTCTTATTTCATCGGAATTAGGGCTCGCCAGGATACTGTGGCGCTGAAAAGGATTCGCTGGCGACATTATGGAGCAGATCGTATGGCTCGACATTATCCCGGACGCGATCGCCGGTCTCCGCACCCGTTCGTTACCATTCGGATCTAATGCGATGCGAACCGTTTAGTGGAAATCATCCTTTAGGCGTAATTCAGTAGGGAATTAAAAAAATGCGAGCTCATCGCTTTGGTTCGAATTCTAATAAGCTTGCCTCATTAGTTCATACAAATTCTATAATTTTATGGGAAATACTAAATGTTAGACCCTTGGTGGCAGAGTGGTTCTAGTGGTTCCTCAAGTTTGAATTCATCCTGCTGTAGCTGTCTTAAGGCATTTGAAGTTATATTGATATGAAAATTGTATTATCTGTGCCAATGACAGTTTCAAGGCATAGGAGGTAGAATACGTTTGAGAGGAGTTTCAAAGACGTCATGGAAATCATGTCGTGAATTCAAATTCCCAATGAAGCGTATCGCCCGAAGTGTCTTCTAATGATACAGTCAAGAGCTATGCAATGAGACTAAAGTTAACTTTTGTTCCCTTGCAGCAACGGCGTCAACGTCGAAGGCTCTACACACAGGCAGGTGGTGGACCTCATCAAGTCTGGGGGTGACTGCCTCACTCTCACCGTCATCTCGGTCACGCAAAGGGTAAGTGTCCATTAGGCCTTTCCATTGCGCCCTCATTATTAAGTGCGAAAGGGATGGATGCATAGGCTGTGTTATTTAGACCATCCTTATTTCATCCTTCATCCTTTTAAAGTGTGAAAGGGACCGATTTATAGAGGTTCACCCGCGTTAAATCGGATTCAACATAATTATACAGGATGTGTCTTAGGAAAGAAGAGTTGTTTTCTAGAAGTTGTCGTGTATCACCAAGCAGAGTCCCTCGCGTGGCTGGTATGTACGATATATATCAATGAGGTTTAAAAATAAATATGTAACATATCATATTATGATCACAAGTAGAGTACATATTTATTGTTCATTTATTCAGTCGTATATCTTAACGTCTTCCTTCAAAGAAAAGTCCCCATCCGAAGGGGAAGGCAGAGGCATTGTGTAGTAATTTTTTTTTAATTATGTCGTTCTCAAAAGGTTGTTTCTTCCTTACGAACCCACCTTCTGAAATTAATAGTGTAGTAGTTTTGATTCTGCCTACGTGCCATAACAATATTTGCCACCATAACCATGCTTTGAGTCCCCCCTCCACCCTTGCCGACTACAAGGGCTATTTACGATCCCATAATGTTAGTTATTATTTCTTGTTATCACCTGACCTGGTTACAAAATCTGGAGGATTTTATTGCGATTCAAATTGTGAAATGAATTTAGATTGATGTTTTCGTTGGTAACAAGAAAACTGTTTTAGTCGAGCAATGCTTTAGGAAGTTTGGCAACTTAGCACTGTAGGTACTTAGGTTTCTACCTCCATCGTCTAGCTTTCATTTTCATAGACAGATTCTCTCTGCCCTGCTTCTTGACTTCTCTCAATCCTGTGTACCTACATCTACCCCACTTATGTGTAGATACTGATATCGTGAATAGTACTTGTACATTTATTTTAAAATCAAAATTAGCTCTATCGTATCCCTAATTAAGGTGTATAACATGAATATGTAAGTAGGCACAAAGATTGATGAATGTAGATGAAGGGAAAGATGTCTTAAGTCAAGCGTTAGAAACCTCAAATGTACTTTGAGAACACATTTCGCCAAATAACGTGGGCGAGATTGCCTCACTAATAGTGTGGGCGTCAGTGTTACACGTCGAATGGGCACAGACCTAGTGGAACAGTTTTATATATATGTATGTACATCTCCACGCCTTCCCACAAGGGTCCCCGAAAGGGTAGGCAGTGTATGAGTAGTACTCGCATACCCTACTTTCCGCCAGATATATATATTGAGCTAGCGTGCCAGATGGCAAATCCATCGCTTTTAAGCACGACCAGAATTGCAATCTTTGTGTTGCAGGCAACTACTTGAACCACTCGGCCACCACGGCTCTTTACAATAAGAAAACGTGTGATTGCTGTTGCACATTGCATTTAAGTTGCAATAATGCATACCGACTTGATACATGATCGGTTGTCCATCTCACTGTGCCGGAAATGTTATGTGTAATATTCAACATTACATGCGCGTTCATAATCTTTGTATTCATTTTCAAGACGAATGCCTGCTTGCTCACTAATGTCATTGCGATATTTTTTAAGATCAAACTGATTGCTTAAGATCAGGGTCTAAATGAGTCCCGCCCCTGTTCTGGTGCCGCAGGAGGCGGAGCGGCTGGAGCCGAGCGACGAGGGCTCGGCGCCCGCGGGCGTGATCGGCGGCGCGGCCAACTCGCGCGCGGCGGTGTACCAGCGCTACGACTACTCGGACAAGCGCTCGCTGCCCGTGTCGGTGCCCGACTACCGCCTGGTCATGGAGCGCAGCTCTGGCCGCTCCTACGTGGCCTTCAACGTGCACATGGCCGGCAGGCACCTCTGCAGCCGCCGCTACAGGGAGTTCGCCGCCCTGCACCAAGTCTTGAGGAAGGATTTCCTCGGTGAGCTCTCCCACCCGCACTTGAACACTGCGGACTTTGTATCCAAATAATTTACTAGAAATAGCTATCCAGTACTACTTCAATTCCAGCTGAGGGGATATTTGTGTGGTGAGCACGAATATTTGTACCTTAGTCTTCGAAGTTCTTTGAATATGCTTATGGGTGAGATGGCAAAAGTTGTCGTGCTGCTATTGGACTATTTAGCTACAAAGATTGAACCAGATGAGAGAGCGCTTCAACAATTACCTGTCAAGATGGAGTGGCCCAATGATACGCCTTTCAATTTCTTCTCAAACGGTTGCAGGTTTCCTCTCGATGTATAAACCTTTTGTTATATGTTAACAGGGTTCAATTTTCCAAAGCTACCGGGCAAATGGCCGTTTACATTGAGTGAGCAACAACTGGACGCTAGAAGAAGAGGTCTCGAACAGTATTTAGAAAAGGTAATCTTTTGTAAATATTGTTTTGCCTGGTCTTGGGGAGACGCTCACCGATCCCAAAAGACTCAATAACATTTCACATGAATCCATCTGACCCCGTTAGGGACTTGGCGTGATGATATGTATGTATATTAGTTTTTCTCTATTTCTTTTCTCTCATCACTCGGTTGCCTGGAAGAAATCGCTTTTGCGATCAGACCGCCTATTGTGGCTGTCACATGTAGTTCCCTGTTTTTGTCATCCTATTTGTTTTTATAGATGTGTGTGTGTACAATAAAGATTATTATTATTATTAGTGTGGAGTCCAATGCATGTGCAGGTGTGCGCAGTCCGCGTGATAGCGGAGTCGGACGCCGTGCAGGAGTTCCTGACGGACTCGGACGACTCGTCCAACCCGTCGCCCGTGGACCTGAAGGTGCTGCTGCCCGACAAGGAGGTGGTCACAGTGTCGGTGCTCAAGTCCACCAACGCCGACGACGTCTACAAAGCCGTCTGCGAGAAAATTGGCCTCACCAAGCCGGTGCAGAAGTATTTTTACCTGTTCGAGATTGTCGAGTATAATTTTGGTGAGTTGCACTTTTTTAAACATACAATGAAACTTATTTGGGAAAGAAAGTGAAGGTAGGAGAAAAGATTTTAGGATTTTATTAATTAATCAAGATTTTTTAAAGCTTTTCCACGAGGGTCCCCGAAAGGCTCGAGGGTAGAGGTTTAATCACTATTTTATCGCCGGAAATATATTTAGGTGCCAACGTTGCTGTCTTTCGGTGTTCCATTTCAGTTTCCATTGCTTTATATAATAAAGTATTGAAAATAAATATGAGTGCAGTGAGTTAGAGACTAGTGAAAGAAAATCATTGAGAGATTAGAGCGATGACTACCCGTACGCTTTTGATCACGGCTGAGCGTATCAATATGTTGCGTGCAGAGCGCAAGCTGCAGGCCAACGAGTGCCCGCACTCGCTGTACATCCAGAACTACTCCACGGCGTCGAGCAGCTGCCTCGCCATCCGCCGCTGGCTGTTCCACCCCAAGGTCGAGCTCGAGCTGGTGGCGCACCACGAAATCGCCGCCGCGTTCATATTCTGGCAGGTACGGGGATCGAGGTACCAAGTTTACCGGAATGACGAACATTCATCGGCATGGGAACGTAAGCACTGGGGATACGTTTATCTTTCGATGTCCGTTGGCCTTTTTGGTCGAAATATAATTTTTTTTATTTGGCGGGTTTTTACTCGGACGCTGCCGATCGTTGGCCCAATAATTTTGCGGTTGCGATTTTGCGGACGATAGAGTCAGAATAGGTAGCACTCTTCCGACTCGTCATTGGCCGAGCAGGGAGCAGTGCAGTGAGCGCTACGAACACTAGTGTCGTGTCGTGCAGTGCGTGGAGGACGTGGACCGCGGCGTGTGCGAGGCGGGCGGGCGCCTGTACCAGCTCAAGGCGCAGCAGGACGTGCGGCGCGCGGCGCGCTACCTGGCGCTGGCGCGCGCGCTGCCCGGACACGCGCACGTGGCCTTCCCGCCCGCCCCCGCCGCCCCCGCCGCGCCCAACGCGCCCGCCCTCGCGCTCACGCTCGGTGACTACCGCCCCACCACTACTGACACACACACGCCACTCCTACACCCATCATTCCACGAGGCTGGCTCTTTATTCCAAATTTAAAAAACTTACATTTAACTTAAATCGATATGGAATATACTTATTGAACTATGTTGCATCTTAATATATATAAAAAATATGTCACGTTGTTTGTCCGCAATGGGCTCGTAAACGACTTAACCGATTTAAATCAAATTTGCACACCGTGTGCAGTTTGATCCAACTTAAAAGATAGGTTGACTTACATCACAATTGGACTCGATACTGAATATGGTACTAATATACGGAAATGATACTGAACGCGTTGCGATCGTATTTCAGGAAGTTTAACTTTTTCCTCCGGGCGAAGCTGGGCGGGACAGCTAGTTAAATATAAAAGGAGCCGTGTTGGTTGAGTAGCCCGTGAAACAAAGTTTGCTAGTTCGAATCCCGACTATACCCATGAGTTTTTCTGAACTTAGGTACAGTGATTAATCACACTACGAGAGGAAAACATCGAAATAAATGTTTGAGAAGAGATTCCGAAGATTTATTTATTTACACACACCTTAACATCCTTACAGTAGGTATACCAATATGATGTTAAAGGAAAATTATATTATTATTATTAGATGAATGTTTGGGTAATGGAGATGGACTCGCCGTCACTTTGGGTGCTACCTACACACGTCTGCTTACCGATCGTTACCGTTACCGTCATTACAAAAGTATATTCCCAGACTAGGTTCTATCGGTTAACACCGATTAATCTATAACGTTTGATACTTATAGTATGCTATTACTTACGTGTAGACTGATTTTATATGTTCCTATTTTTCGTTTAATTGAATTTATATATAATAATAATATACCCTCACGCCTTCCCACAAGGGTCCCCGAAGGGGTAGGCAGATTTATTGAATTTATTGAATATAGATTAATTGAATTTAGACAACCAGATATCATTCGTTCGATAGGAAATATAAAGCGACTGCTAATTAATTAATATTCTATCGTACAATAGGGCGGAGTTCCCCAAGGGACCATTATAGGGCCAGTATTATTGTAAGTGGTCGCTGGAGATTTTGATAAAGATACTACCTGTCGAGCCTACTATAGACACCTCGCTACATATACAACTTAATTTTATATATTTAACCTACAATTCTCACATTACTACTCAAACCACACTACCATCACTACTTTATCCCTTCCTCATGTATTATGTTTCTCTCTAACAATATAATCTGTCTAGGATGGAGCGGACTGAAATTAACTCCATGGTCGGAAAATAACACTCCGTGCGGCCCCGCCATCGAGATAGGCTGGGGCTCCGTCAGCGGCTGGGCGCCCGACGACGCGGCGGGCGGCGCCTCCATCACCTACCGCCGCCGCGACAACTCGCAGCGGACGGTCACGCTGCTCACGCCCTATGTAACTATCGCACTCCCAC